>JAPKID020004351.1:0-11733 GCA_026931265.2 Tropidonophis doriae
CTCAGAGCATCGTTTTGAGTGGTCTGGAGGCTTCAGGGAAGCCTCCTGAAGGTTGCTGAAGCCTCCGGACCACTCAAAATGACACTCCAAGCAAATCGGACGTCACTTCTGGTTTGGTCAGAGCATCATTTTGAGTGCTTGGAGGCTTCAGGGAAGCTCATGAAGCCTCTGGAGGGCCTCCGGCGGGTGGGGAAGGCTCTTTTCGCCCTCCATAGCCTCCTATAAAGCCTCAGGAGTCTGGGGAGGGTGAGAAATGGCTTGAAAAAAGGTGAATTCAGCTGGCCAGCACGCGCATGTGCGCTGGCCATCTGACAGCATGTGCGCTGACAGCATGTGCGCTGACAGCGCCTCGCATGCCCTGACAAATGGCTCCACGTGCCACCTGTGGCATGCGTGCCATAGGTTCGCCATCATGGGACTAGAGGCTAAAACCTATAAAGAATGGCTGCTGGAATTGGGTATGTCTAATTTAATGAAAAGAAGGACTAGGAGTGACATAATAGTGTTCCAATATAGAAAGGGGTGTGTGGGTCGTCAACCTATTCTCCAAAGCACCTGAGGGCAGGACAAGAAGTAATGGATGGAAACTAATCAAGGAGAGAAGCAACCTAGAACTAAAGAGAAATTTCCTGACAGAACAATTAATGAATGAAATGACTTGCCTCCAGAAGTTGTGAATGCTCCAACACTGGAAGTTTTTAAGAAGAGACTGGATAACCATTTGTCTGAAATGATATAGGGTTTCCTGCTTAAGCAGGAGGCTGGACTAGAAGACCGCCAAGGCTGCTTCCAACTGTGTTATTCTGTTGCATGCACTCACTCTATGCAAAGGCATAGAAAAAAAGCAGATTCACAGGGAGCTCTATCCATCTTAAGCCAAGACTTAGAAAAACAACCATGTTTTAAAGCCTTACAGAATCCCAACAGTGTAGGGGCCACAAATTTCAGAGGGGATTTTATTCTAGAAAACAGGCCCAATAATGTCATGTTTCCTAGCTTCCAACAGAAGCCACTATTTAATCGAAGGAGCCTGGACTGCACCAACTCTATCAGCATGTGCCAGGCAGATAGAAACTCCAGCAGTATCTCAGATAATTTGGCCTTAGGACACACAAGGCTTTAACAAGCAAGGACCAACAGCATAAATCAGACTTGCAGTCATACTGCACAATTCATGAAGCAGAAATGTCACATAATCGTACAAAGAATGCCTGCTGTTGCCAATGTTAACAGTATTTCAACCAAGTGTCTTTCAAGTGCAGCCCCATACATTGCTATAGTCAAAGCTACTCCAGGAAGGGATCTAACTAGTAGGTATATTAGGTAGAATTGTGTGTGTGCAATGGTTTCCTTGGTCACAGCTGCTTTTTAAAGCTTTAAACAGGAGTTAAGATTACACAAGGATTGTGCATAGTTTTTTTTAATGGGGAAGCTCTACTCCATCCAAGAATATGGGTGAAAAATATTTGGCTCCAGGAGGCCCTAATATTAACAGCCATTCAGTCCCGATAGGATTGTTTGGAGTGGATTACTCCCTACCCAGTAGTACTTACCTACCCTTTATTAAAACAGACGGACTCAGAAGTAACAGTACAGTAAGCACTATGGTGAAGAAACCGACGAAATCAGAAAGAATCTAAATTATGAAAAATGCACAAAATGTAAAAGGCTATAACCCAGGAGTATGTGGGAGGCCAAAAGTTCTCAACCATTATTGTAATGTAGAAACTTTCCAAATGTTAAGTGTTAGCAAGAAGGGCAGATAGCATTTGGAATGTGGCCTTCTAAAAGTCAGGGACATACAAACAACCAAATGGTAGTACAAAAAACTTTCAAGCAGGGAAGCTTCTCTAAATCCAAAACAAAGTATAGGTGTGTAATTTTTCTGCATGAGGATTCTATAATTTTGATTATAGTCACTGTAGGAACATTCTGAAGGTAAATAAGGAAGTAAGTTTACATAAATTAACACTAGCTAGAATTTTTAACTATGTTTCCTTCAACAAATTATAGTTAGCACACATATCAATGGCTTAGTGTGGCATATGTGCCTACCATGGTGGTTAAAGAAAATTCGATTTAAAAATTCTATCTAGTGTAATTTATTAAATATACCATCAGAATGTTTCTACAATTCTGTAGATTGGTAATAGTTCTACTTAGGAAAGCCATATAAGGCATACTAAACTTTTCTTTCTAGCAAAAGTAGAATATCACTGTATTTAAAAAGCTGGAGAAATCCAACAACTTTAAAGTATATTTGCTTGCCAAATGTATTTTAAATGCATCATAAAAACTTGAAATGCACTTAAGATTTGACATGCCTGTCAACAGTGGATAACTTTACTCATAGCCACACCTATTGGACGAAAGAATTGGCTCAAATGGAATATAAACAATTAAGTAGAATTCAATTTGGACCTTGTTCTAGATTTCTTACAATATATTTTTGTCTTCTCCACATGAGAAATAGGCAAATCAGCTATCTCCAGATGTTTAAAATTTTAAGTGCAGTGCCTTGTTAGCTGAGGAAATGTAACTGTAGTTGGAAATATTTGGACAGCACCACGTTTTCATCATGCTGAAGGAGTAATTCATCATTAGTGTACATGGGTTTTATACATTCAACCTATAGTTTAGAACTAGAAAGGGTCATTTAAGCAACCAAATCCAACTCCGTGATAGGAGCAAGAATCCAAATTAAAGCATCTGTAACAAATGGCAGTCCAGTCTCTGAATATACTGAGTAAACAGCAGGCTACCACCTGCTGACATTGTCGTGTCATATTTTCCTTATTATTATAATTTTTTTAGAAAGCTTCTATTTTTCTATTTTTTAAACCATTAATTTAACTCTTAAAAAACTTTAATTTGCCCTTTTCACTAAATAAGCTAGCAGTTGGATAACATAAATAACTTTCATTCATGTATTCATTATTTTGGATTCTTTTAAACATTTCAACAGTGCAGCTATAAGTAGAATATACAATAAGATACTTCCCATGGTAATATAGAACATGGCATAGTAAAAAAGCAGTGTTTCCAATATTTATAGAAATATGAACATTGGAAACACTTTTTCCTATGCCATGTTCCTCAAACAAAACCAAATAATTAATATTAGTGCAGCATTTTTGTTACTTTATCATCTAAAAGAAGTATGTTTAGCCTAAAAATTGCACCATACTTTATGACTAGCACAAAGTTTTTACTTGTCAGCAATAAAAAAATAAAAACATTTTACTAATGAAAAATTATTTAACTTCTGCAATTATACAAAATTGGGTCTAACAATCTAGATTTCAAAAATCTTTGTATAATAATAGTAATGATAAGACAGCTTATTTTAATATAGCTAATGTTTCTGCAGAATTTATTGTCAAAAAAAAGAAGAAAAACCAGGCAATTTATCATCTTTGGCTAACTGATTTTATGTTCTTGACGCTCTCATCTTATGTTGGCTTTTCCATCCAAGGAAACAAAACTATATGAGAACACAGCATAACTGATTCAGAACAAAGTGTGCAATCCAGATAAATTCATAAGCCATACTGACTCATATCTGACAGATCCTTGAAATTTCCCAAACACACTTACAATCTAAGGAGAAAACTCACCAGAAAGAAGCAAATGATGGTGAAAATGGGTACTCACAGCTTACTCCTTTTTTATTTTTCTTAGGTCCTTCACAGTTGGAAAACTTTAAAGACCAGGCTTGGGACAGAGAGTCAAAGAGAAAATCTATCTACTATGTAGTCACTAAGAGTTGACAATAACCTGATTGCACATAATCAATCAATCAATCAATCAATCAATCAATCAATCAATCAATCAATGCTAACTAAATTGGCTGTTACTGTTAAAGCTTCTGACCCTGAATGCATTGGATATATGTATATGGTATGAAATGGCACTTTCATCTATCTGCCCTAAATCTCCCACCATTCAGCTTCACTAGATCATCAAGCATTATAAGAGGGCAATTCCACCCCACCCCCACATCCATTTCTTTCAAATAAATGAACAATGGTATATGCTTCAGAAATTTTCTCTCATTTTCCCAAGGCAAAGATTCTCACTTATTGCAACCTTTCCAATGTTCTCCAATTCCTTATTAATTTTGATGTTATTTCCTTCCTGCAGTATTCCACATGGCTGCACTAACAATTTGAACAAAAGCATTTCAATAATTATACTCCCATTGACACTCGTGAAGATAAAAATATATTTAAAAGCACAGAATATAAGTATTCAGGACACAGTAAGTAGACAAAAGTCTTCCTTTTAAAACTGTCATGTTTTACAGAGATGACAGACAATCCTGCCCGTATTCAATTATTCAATCCTACAGAGGCTTGCCTCATAGATAGCTTACTTACAGAGCAAGTAACTTGCAACTGTTGCTGCTGCTGCTGCTGCTGTGCCTGCTCTTGTGACGTGGACTGCTGCTGCTGTGGGTCCCATATATGAACCGTCTGTGCTGTATTCTGGTAGGTCCCTGCCACTGCTTGCACTGCCACTGGAATGTGGATATTGCCATTCATAAACTGTGCTGGGAAAAGGGAATTGGCAAGAGTTTGCACTACTTCCTCATGAGAGTTTTTCACTACCGAGGCACCTCCCACCATCTTATCCTTGTCATCTTCTAGCTTCACGGTGGCCAAAGTTGTTGGGGAGCCACTAACATGGACGGCATTGTAGGCCTCCTGAGGAATGGCAATATGGGTAATGTTTTGCTGCTGTAGGTCGCTGCGTGGTTGGGCAGAATAAACAGGGATTGTCCAAGTTTCCCCAGTGGGACTAGTTATGGTCCCGGTGGCACTGTACAGGTGGGCACTGTCTACCGTTAACAAGTCCGGCCTTAAGGACACATAACTCTGCTGCTGGCCCTGGGGGATGGTCAGAACTGTAGCCACCGGTTGCCCTGAAATAGCATAGGACACAGTAATAGGCATATCCACTTTGCGCTTCTTTACTGGCTGAAGGACGCTGGCGGTGCTGATCCTTCGCTCGCCTTCCCGTGGTGAGCCTTGCTGAGATGGAGGAGGGGAAAGTGCCCCAACTGTCTGGATTTGGATTTGCTGTCCTCCAGCAATCGCCTGCCCTGCCACGAGCTGGGCCTGGATCTGCTGATGCTGTATGTGTTCCTCCTGTATTTCTGCAGCCTGTATTTGCTGAGCAGTCTGCACGTGCTGCACCTGGATCTGAGCCGCCTGCAACTGAGAAGGGCTGGGGCTCTGAAGGGCCTGACCCTGTATTGTCTGGGATGCTTGCTGCTGTGTTTGGCCTTGGATCTGCACCTGGACCTGTATTGGCTGCTCTGAAGCTTGATGAACAGTGAGCTGAGGAGAGAGCTGCTGGGTGGACACCGGTTGAGGGGACTGCTGAACCTGAACCTGCACCTGCAAAAGCAACACATGAGCAGTTAGTGTATCAATTCCAAAATCCCTGAGACATTTTTAGCGTCAGAAGCATATCAAGTGGAATAAATGAATAAACCAGGATTAAGACTTAAATATAATAGACATCCAATCAGCTGAGCAACTACATGACAGTATCCATAAAAAAAAAGTTAATACCTTGTAGAATCACAAGGGAGAAAATATGTATTACAAGTCTACCACCACCTGCTGCATGAATGATGGGTGAGCCAGTGTGTGCAACTTACACGAGCAGTGGACTGGCATGCACGCTCATGAGTGCTCGCAAGCCCACTGCTTGTGAGAGTTTTGTGCGTGTGGACATGCCAGCCACTCACATAGCCCAATTCCAAGTAGGCCTCAGCCGGGCAGTGGGCTACAGCCCAGGGGTTGATCTATGGCCACTGACAACAAAAGCCAGTTGTCAACAATCAACCTATATGGACCATCCTTATATCCAGTTTGGCACTGCCTCCAAATATAATCTTCACTACTTTTCTTTGTACTGTATTAAACAGTACTGTACAGCGAAAAAACGTATATTACTATTATAAATGCTACACAGAAGCTACCTTTCTGGTAGTTAAGTAATATCCAAACAAGGCAGCTCAACTAAAATCAGAATTCTCTGAAGCATTGTAAGAATACATGCAGTGCTATGTATTGTTGATTTTAAGTAAATGTCAAGGGCACCTACATATTCTGTGATTTCTATTTCTATTGTAAATGCACTTTGCAACTTCTATTGTAAATGCCCTTTGGGGCAAATTAAATGAAAGAAGTTTTAACACTACTTGGGCAGAATAACATATTTTCTAATTACAAGTCTTATCACTAGCAAACAGAATATTGTCCAACTTATTCACATGTTTTACACACAATGCATCTGGAATCTTACACTTTAAAAACCATCAGAGGTTAGATCACAAAATATTGCCTTATATTTTTGTACTTCTCTTTCTCTGTGAAGAAATGAAGAAGCATCTTGGATGAGAAGTGAAATCTTAAGGAAAAAGCAAGAACATCCAAAGATCTTTGGGACAATCATGACCTGGATGATTGAGAATCTTCATAGACATGCAATGTTAACATTACCTGGACTTGTTGGGGTTGTTGAACTTGTATTTGTTGCTCTTGTTGAGTTTGTTGCTGGACACTAGTTGTAACAGGACAGGCAAGTTCAAGCAAAGATCCAGCCACTTCTGTGCTATCTGTATAAATGCAGTTGCCTCCTTGCTGATATACCATGGTTGTGGTAGCAGCAGTCTGCTGAAATTCCTGTAGGGCTTCAGGACCCTTGGAGGCAAGGGAGTCCAGGAATTCCTTCATTCTATGTTGGGGGATTGTTCGTGCTTTTACACGGATGTATTCTTCAAAGGAAATTGTGTTCTCCAAAGAATTATTCATATTGCAAAGTCCTCAGGGTTCCTTAGAAGAAAAAGCCAATAATTTATTAATTCTGAGTTTAAACTCTAGATCATTGGCTTCATATCTGTCGTCTTTATAAACCAGTTGAATCTTTCTTCAGATCAGTCCCATACAGCTATTCACTATTAGCTATCAAGAAACCTATTGAAATAATTATGCATAATATATGAAGTTAACCATAACCTGAAATCTGTCATCGCTATATTGCCTCTTTTCAAAACTGGATGAATAAAACTAAATCAAATCAAATCAAGCAATTAAAAAAATTGCAACTATTTGAGGTGGTCTCTTTAAAACTTCAAAAAAGCTGCACAAGTAATTAACTAATTTTAATAACTATAGCAAAATAGCACCTCAGCGTTAAATGCCTTGGGAAACAACGGCAAATGGCTGTAAAAGGAACTTGCTAAATTTCTTTCATACTTTAATTATTCCAAATTCAAAAAGATAAATGTTCTTGACTGTCAATGGAATTCTGATTCAGAAAACAGAAAAAGTGTAAAACATTTACTTAAATCAAGGGATTTTATTTATGGGAATTTCTAGGAGTGAGTCATTCACTTTTATTTATTATTCAAATGTATACATTGCCCATCACACTAAATGATAGAGGGATTTACAAATAAAGAAACTCATACAAAAGTACAGTTAACAGACAAACTTAAAAAGATGAAGCGAACACAGCCAACCAAACTGCACTGCAATGGTTACTGGTGAATTTTGAGATGCAATTCAAGATGCTGGTGGTTACTACAAGCCCAATATGGCTTTGGACTGGGGTATCTAAGGGATCTCCTTTCCCATGAAGTTTCTAACTGTCGAACTAGCCAAATAGAATGGGTGTGTTGCAGATCCCATCAGCCAAAGAATGTTGACTGATGAGGACCAGAAGGCGAGTGGGCCTGTTCTATAGAACATCCTCCCTTTGGAGATTAGAATGGCCCCAACCCTGTTAGCCTTTTGTAAGGTTCTAAAACCTGGCTATGTATCCAAGCCTGGGGCATCGATTGTGTCAAAGGCCCTATTTCCAGTCTAAATTATTAACTGGCCAAATATCTTGTACTTGTGTGCACTGAATTGGATGTTTTTAAAAATGTTTTCCTTGGTTTTATTCTTTTTGTTTTAAATGTTTTAATCATATTTTCTGAATTGTAAACCATCCATTGACTGAGATGGGTAGCCATAGAAATTGAACACATAAATAAATAAACCACCCCAAGGGTTCCACACCACCCACTGGATCTCCAGGCTAGTTGACAAGAGTCAGAAGACCCCGAGAAGAATGAGTGTTTGCCTCACTCCAGGGGACAAGACTAACCACACAATTAAAAATGTTTGAGAACCATTTATGTGACTTCTGTGCAAGAATTCATTTTTCTGATATTTAAGCTTCTATTAAAATACATACGAACACACCATTTAATCCTTTGAAAGTACAGGAAAGGGAGCACCCAGAAAAGCTCCTTTAATGGATGAGTAGGACTTCACTGTTCTATCTAGTTTCATCTTCCTCATTACGCCTAGTAGAACTGTAGAAAGTTAAATTAAAGCAAATTAATTAACCTACACTGTTTAAACCATTGAATATTCCTCTATGTGGATTACATCTAAGCCTTAAAAATGCAATTACATGCAAGAAGTTGCTTGGCCACTGTCAATCAAAACAAAGTTATAATAAATATAGCCTTTTCTGAAAATTCTAACGCATGTAATATTGAGTTTCTTCTCTGACTTTGACAATAAGGTGATAAAAAGGATAGAAAGGTTACAACCATTAGTGTGCAGAAGTGATCATGAAACATGTACACATACACATCAGGATCTAACCCATTACATTAAATTTATTAATCTGCTATTACAGCCTACTCCTACTATATACATTAACAATCTACTACAATACTTAACATAGTTTGATTTGTTTCTGATACAATACCATTTTAATGTATGGAGGCATTTCTGAATATTGTTATATCTCATATGTAGAGCAACTGTGAGTCACATTAACCACAGTTTAACCTTTTAAACAATGTCATCCTTTTCATTTCGATTTGTATCAGGAATAGTAAGGGCATCCATGAATCATCAGGTTAAAATGTTACTTTATAGGTAACTCATATATCTGATTCACTCTGTAAAGCAGTAAATCAAATACTAGTTCCATATTTCAGCTGCACATATTAAAATTAAAATGCTTAATTAAAAAAAGTCTTCCAATAACAATTTCAGTTGATAAAGCTTTCTCTTGCAAGCCAAAACTAATAATTCTATTCCCCTAGCTGCTGACCCAGTAAGCACAATTTCCCAAGAGGAATGAAGATTAAGTGTACCATCTATACTTTTGCTTAAAAAAAAAAGGTGTGTCAAAGGGAAGAGTTGCTAAAAATCAACCAATAGTTTTTTAAATATATTTTGACAAATGTGTGATGGGTCTTCCAAATAAAAATGTAAGTTTAGAAGAAAGTTATAATATTTTGAATTGGAATAGTTATGAATATGAATAGTTAGTATATGCCGTCCAAAATTACTTTTTTGTGAACTAAAAAGGTAAAGGTAACCATTCCCCTCACACATATGTGCTAGTTATTCCCAACTCTAGGGGGCAGTGCTCATCTCCATTTCAAAGCCGAAGAGTCAGCACTGTCTGAAGACATCTCTGTGGTCATGTGGCCGGCATGACTAAATGCCAAAGGCTCACGTAACGCTGTTACCTTCCCAGCAAAGGTGGTCCCTATTTTTCTACTTGCATTTCTACTTGTTTGCTTTCAAGCTGCTAGCTTGGCAGAAGCTGGGACAAGTAATGGGAGCTTATTGTTATGCAGTGCTAGGGATTCAAACCACCAAACTTCCTGATACTGAGCTACTGCGTCTCATGTTTTGTGAAATAGGTGTTGGATAGCTGATAGGGGTTGGAATAGATGACCTACAAGGTCCCTTCCAACTCTGTTAATCTGTTAATCCATTTAGTCACTGTAATGTTAAAGTCAATTTTAGTTTAAAAAAGCAGGAGCAAATATAGTAAATAAATATTACTAATACATATTTCAAGCATAGGTATAGTTTCGGAAAAACCAAACATTCATCCATCTTCCCTTAATATGTATGAATTATAAGGGCCATGCCTACAAATCTATTTACTAATTATTTTAAAATTGGGTGAATTTCATGTAATAGGTATGAATTTTGGGAAAAAGGAAACGTTTTTTTTTTAACTTTAATTGTACTGCAATTTGAAGAAATAAGAAGCATATGATTATACAAATGAAATTGTGAATATTTGTCAATACATGTACTGTAAGGGCTTGTATATAGCCTTCAAATCATTGCCCAGGGGACTTTTAATATATCTTACTTGTTTGAATAAATAAATCACTGCGGAATTGAGAAAAAGTAGTAAGTATTGGGATAGTACTTTGTTTTTGAAAACTGTGCCACTTAGTTTTAATTCTGAAAAATGAAAAGAAATGAAGAATGCACTGCAGAACTGGGAGAAAATAAAACATAGTGCTGTATTTCTAGGAAACAAACTTAATGGTTACTTCAAATGTTATATGAAAACATAAGAAATCCAAATAAAATTATTGTACTAGGATCACTTGTAAATAAAAACATTATGCAAGAAAAGAACTTTTAACAATTCATGTGTTCCCTTTAAAATACAAAGGAAATAAAACAAAGACAAGTCATATACAATGAAATACACACTACATATAAATACAACTGTTAAAAGTTCTCTCTTCCCTCATACAAATCTCCCCACATTGTAAAGAACCTATTTAGGCAGATTCTGAAAAACAAATCATCTGCTAGCTAATAACTAATGTTCATGTTTATATTCCCTTCTATAATCCTGTAGAGATTTTGGGCATGTAATTATATTTATTCTTACATTAAAAACAAAAAATTAAAAAATAAACTACTTTGAATCAAATTATTGCAGTGCTGAAACAATAAACAAGGAGAGAAGTAGCTTAGGTTAGATTAAACTGTATGATCAAGTTTTGCTAGGGCATTTTTAGAAACCTACCCATCTGACAACTCAAGATTATCTAACCTAAGCAATTTTATCTTCTTGACATCTTCCATTGATCTTTTATACATTAAAGCCTTCAGATAGTAGAAAGTGAAGGCAGCCTATTTCACCCTATCCCAATCTGGTACCATTATATCTAGATATATGTTACATTTCCGATACTACAGATAGTCCTTAATGTACATTTGAGCCCAAAATTTATGTTAAGTAGGACATTTGTTAAATGAACTTTGCCTCATTTTATGACATTTCTTGCCACAGCTGTTAGGTGAATTACTGCAGTTGTTAGGTTAGTAACCTGGTTGTTAAATGAATATTGGTTCCCCATAGACCTTTCCAGTCAGAAGATTGCAAAAAATGATCACATGATCACGGGACTCTGCAAGTCATAAGTATGAACCACTTGCCAAGCATCTGAATTTTGATCACATGCTCATGGGGATGTTGTAAAGTTTGTAACTACGAAAAATGGTCATGTCATTCTTTTCAGTACCATTGTAACTTTGAATGGTCACTAAATCAATTGTTGTAAATTGAGGACTACCTGTACTGAATCTAGATAAATGTTATATTTATCAGCATTTCTAACTCACAGATAAAAATGAAAACCCCTATATATCTGGAGGTTTGTTCAGCAGTCACCAAACTTGGCAATTTTAAGACTTGTGGACTTCAACTCCAGAATTCCCCAGTCAGCATGGCTCGCTGAGGAACTAGATATATAACATTAGGATAGGTAGAAAAAAGTAGATTAGCAAGCAGTTAAATCAGAAAATTTTTGGTGGGAGGGAGGGTGAGAATATAGCAATTAAAGCTCAGATTGTTTGGATGATTTCTTTTCCTTTTTTAAAAATA
>JAPKID020004352.1:0-11733 GCA_026931265.2 Tropidonophis doriae
CTGCTGGCTCATATTTAAATGGTTGTCCACTAGGACTCCAAGATCCCTCTCACAGTTGCTACTATTGAGCAAGGTACACTGTTGTCCTTTGACTATTTAATATGTTATAATAAAGTCCATTAAGCCGATAGCTTTTGCAAATGCACTCTTCGTTGGTGATAGCTCGGCAAACCTTTTTAGACCCATGCATTGGAGACACAGAATTGAAGGCTGGATGCTATGTGTTTCCTGCCCTCCCCCACCAGCAAGACAGAGGCAGTACAACAAATACCTCACCATTTATATTCTCCATAAGTTTTAAAGGCTCTTTAATTAATTGCCCATTAAACTATTAGCCTTAAGGCTTATTTTGATATTGACTTAGGCAACCTATGCTTTTCCAGCCATTGATGTTGTGCTTGTGTTGTGAAGATGAGAGAAAAGTCATTAAATACATGGGGACTAACCACATTTACTTGAAATTCATTAATTAAATTTTGAAAAAATTAAATTAAATAAAACATTGCTTTGTTCCGGCTTCTGGTCTACCTCAATGCAAAATAATACTGTACCGGTACCTATTCAAGTGCTGCGTGTTAGAGATGTACGTTCTTTCCAAGTCCTTGGTAGATTACATTGATTTTTTTTTTTTAAAAAAAACATGTTTTCCAGGAGAACAAGATTAAATTTCTTGCCACTCAAAATTCTTCAATCATCAAAATAGATTCAGATTGACTTGTTTTTCCTTGCAATTGACTCATCTATTTGATTTTTTTTAAAAAATAAAGAACTCACTGAAAAAAGGAGGCTTACATGGGTTTTGTAGTGCCCTTTTGATCCTGTAATGAAGGACATAGGCATTGCAATAGTGAAATCAATTCTTGTTTTCTGCTCTCCAGAAAAAGGCATTCATTGAATGTAAAGCAGGCAGGCAAAGGCCAGCAGTCTGAATGACTGATGGATTGAATTCTGCATTCAGTGGAGCAATTTACAATTAAAAATTACAGTATGATTGCATCATTCAGCCAGATGACAGGGTTTGAGCTATATTAGGGAGAGCTGACAATGGATTTGTGTTCATTTATATATTAAGATGCATATTTGTGTATATTATTAGTGTATTATATATTTGGATGCCTAACATTTAGAGCTATTTGGTGTAGCGGGAAAAGGGCTGGCCTAGAAAGCAGGAAGCTGGGAATTCTTGTGCCAGCTACGTGACTTTGGCTCAGTCACTGCCTTTCAGCCCAGCCCACCTCACAGAGTTGTTGTTATGGAGGAAAACAGGATGAGGAATTAATATTAGGTACGCTCTCCACTTTGACTTATTTATAAAAAGAATAAAAGCAGAATAAAAACAATAAATAAATGGGTCTAAAAGGTTTCTGATCCCTTTCCATATTCACACGTTGGGTAGTACTACCCCCTACATGCAGAATTATGGATGCTTAGATTAACCTATGTGATTGCACCGAGATTTTTAATATAATACTAGTTGATAATCCAGCACTGCATGGGTATTTATTTATTCCAACCCTCCTTCCATGAATGTTACTGCAATTTCTAATGTTGGATTTTCCCCCTTACCATAGAGAGCCCCTTTGAAGAATACTGTGAAGCTGTTACTGTGGCAACTCCACAGTGCTGTACAGTAGAAGCCATTTTGTAGTAGTACAGTAGAAGCCATTGCAAGGCACAACAGGCTGTATCTTAGCCGAACACACATCCCGAGAGATGTTAGGGATGTCTTACCCCCACAGTATTTGTTTCCAGAGGCTAAGTAATCTGCAGTTACTCATTACCTAATTAAAGTTGCAGCCTTTTCTTCTGTGTGTTTGTATATGTGTGTGTGTGTGTGTGTGTGTGTGTACACATATACATACATACATTAATACATACATACATACATACATACACACACACTCCAAATGGTGCCCTTTGACCTCCCTCAGTCCATATTTACTTATTTATTTAGATTGATTTAAGAAACACTCAGATTTATTTCATCTAATGAAAAGGAAGAAGGTTAAAAAATATAGAAATGACATGCTTTCTGAAATGCGACACATCCACATCTATCCAAACAAAGAATTGTCCTTTACCCTGCCCCAAGTCCTGGGGAAATTATTTCATTTTTGTATTATTTTATTTCTACTGCTTAGGTTTGAAACTCTGCAGGCAGAAGTGTGATTCATCTGATGTTCTTTCAGTATATTTCAGTTCTATTATGTGAGGGTAACAGGAAAAGAGGAAGGGTATAATTGGGGTATTCCAGGAAGCTGCACTTTCGAACTGGATGTGCAGCCTGAATCTGCCTTAAAGCACTACCTTTCCGCCTTCATTAAATTGGATTGTTTCTGATCAAAAGTTGGAAGACGTGCTAAACCTTTGATTCCTTATTTCAACAAGCAATAGAATTGATTCCACGTGTGATCCATGCCAAGCTGAAGCCATTATGAGTTTAATATATCACATCCTCATGATGAGGATGCTAGTCATTAGATTTGCAAAGAGAGGATATGCTACATGTTGGGGGATATCTCTGTTGGGAGACAGAAAAGTTGTGCAGCGGAATGTGCATCTAGAGAAACGTTGCTAGTAAACACACAAATAGTATCTCAGACACTGCTAGTAAAAAAACAAGTAGCTTTACTGGTGTTCTAAAACTAAAGTACTGCTTCACAAGCAGAGATAGTAGATAGTAAGTCAAACAAAGTCCTTAACAAACAAACAATTGCTTACAGTTGTAATTTACGATTCTTCCTTCTTCAAACACAGTCAATCACGGAAAATGAGCAGAGAGCAATCAGCAGAGAGATTGAGCAGAGAGAGAATATGCGCTCTCCTGACTTCCTCTTATTGCCGAGATAATTACAGTTTCTAATTGCATTCAAACATCTTAAAGCAACAAAGACCATTTGTTATCATGGTATATTATATATTGCTTACCCAACGCTAGGAGTCCACTCCTAACAATTTTTACAAATTACCAAAGGCAACAAACATACCAAATACTCCTTTCTTGTCCTATTTTCCCTGGAAAAACAACCCTGTGGGGCTAACTGAATGACTGGCTCAAGATCCCTCGGCTGGCTTTCACGGCTAAGGCAGGATTTGAAGATCTACCAGTTTCTAGCCTGGTTCCTTTACCACTACATCAAACTGGCTGGCAGTATAGAATATATGGAAATATATGGAAATTTCAATATGTAGGAATCAATAGTATAAGGACAAGTTCTCCAAGGGAAACGGTTTCAGGATTGCCATTATTGAATGAAATAATTTCAGAGACCTATTTATAAGCTTGTCAGGGCATAATTGTGTACTTCACATTCAACAAGTGGCTAGAGATAAGATCTAGTAGAAGTCAAAATGAAATTCAAGTTTTAACACAAAAGACAATGTCTCTTTAGCAGAGAGCTTTTCCTTTTTTCTTCTTTACTACAGATAAAATTGATTAAAAACAATATCTTTAAAAGATTAAACTCACATTGACATTTTTTTAGTCTGGTTGATGTGGGAGGAATTGTGACAAGTATACACAGAAACAAAACCTCTCCCCCAAATATTGCTACAGATGCTTCTATGACATTACAAAGAAAGGCACTTTATAATTTGCAATATGATATACTTCAAGGCCATTATTTGCTATTTATTTCTTTGTTTAAAAACAGAATTATTAAACCACACATTTCTTAGCACCACTAATTTACAGTGTAGGAGAAGTCACCCTGCACCATTCTGCATTCGAAATTTCACTTAAATCTGCTCTCTGTTTAATACTGCTCAGTGCTAAAAACCAATTTAATCATTTTTGTAATCAATTTGCATTGCCACCCAAAAGAATATTTCTAATGATTTCTTCAATTCAAACCAGGAACAATCTATATATTTCTATAACAAAATATCTATCTATCTAGATATCTCCTCAGCTAAGGAGTACTGATGAGAATTGTAGCTGAACATATCTGGAAGGTGCCAAGCACCATTACTCTGCTCTTTGTAACATGAAAGACACCTTTATTTGCTGTCAAAAGCTACAAAAGGTTTCACAGTCAGCATTGTGTTACAAAATAGAAAAAAGCACTTCTAATGCTCAAATTAAACTATCAGACCCAGTATTATTCTAGGCTGTTTATTGTATGTATCTATTATTTTAAAACATATTCGACTTCCACTACAGTCTTATTTTAGACTGTTTATTATACTTATCCTATTATTTTAAAACATATTCAACTTCCACTACAGATATGGATTACATACTCTAAAAGGCTCATTAGTTATACAGTTCCTGATTCTATATCATGGTCTTTGGTATAGAACACATGAGTTATGCTCTTGATTAAAATTTATTAGGGCTTCATCATTCTTAATGTGATTCCTGACCTCTATATATACCATGTATCACAGAAATGAAGTGTTTAGCTCAAGACCACAATGATAACATATTCAATCTCTAAACCTACACAGATTCAACAGTTCCCCACTCCCTCCCCTGATATTTTTGCCTTGGGTAAAATCACACAATAAACTCTTGTAACCCCTGCCAAGTATTTACAAAAGAATCACAATAATTCAACCTTTGGTGAACTACTCTTTGAATGCAGGCTCTAGATACACCAGACTCTGAAATTATAATACAATAGCTCCTCTGTCTTCGCTTAAGCTCCTACCACAACACAGAATTTCTCTTTATCCTCTTCTTCAAATTCCTCATTTCCCAATAGTTTGCCACCCTTCCATCAAATTGGATTGATGACTTGGCACATGTCCACAGCTTTATAAAAAGGTTTTCCTGCTCAAAGCAAAAATTTAAAAAGCCAGGTTTTCTTTTCCTGTGTGATCTTCATAATATTGCTGCTAGATGTTGCAAGATGTTCTTGCCATCTTCTATATCTCCATCCAAGCTGGATCAAATTTCTTTTGGGTCCCCCTTAGGCTCGGGATTCAATTTTGAATAAGAGTTATAAAAGTTCTTTTTGAAGACCTTGTTCCTCAGGCCATCTTTCAGAAAATCAAGATATTTCCTTCCTACTGTTGTCTGAAGAGCACTTGGCTTCTACGTGAACCAAATGATGCTGTTCCTGAGTCCAACATTTGTGTCCTTCCAGAGAATTTAATCATTCTTCACAATGTTCTCCCTAATAGACAGCAGGAACAATTACATTTTGTTATTAGTTGGCCAAACAGGATTAACCTTATGTTTATGAAACTGATGGCAGCACCTGCAGTTTTAGCAAAAACCCTTGTCAGGAAAGCTGTGAGTTGTGGACTGAGATTCCAGCAGAGTTTCAAGATCAGTGCTTTTGCTACCTTTATGTTGCGCTACACTGTGATTCACGCAGAGTATCGAGAGAATAATAAACATTAATGGTTTAACATCATTGTTGGCCATATGCCACAGCTGAGTGGTAGTAGTTCAAGAAGACAGATCACTAACCCTTGAGAGTAATCTACTGCATTTTATATGGCATTGTTCATCCAGAAGGGTACAAAAGTGCTATGCAAGTGAATATATATTCCTTAGTCTTGGCAATGGTAAATTTATATTACATTACAGGTATCTCAGTGGTGGGATTCAGCCAGTTTGCACCTATTCAGGAGAACCGGTTGTTAACTTTCTAAGCAGTTTGGAGAACCGTTGTTGGAAGAAATCTCCTTTTGTTTTTTTCCACTTTACAGGCCTAATCCTGTAAAGAAGACAGGAAGGAAACATTCTGGTGTTGTTTCTAGCCTAACCGTTATTGCCCTGCTTACAGAAACTGCCTCTTTGGTTAACCCTTATTACATTGTAACAGCTAAGGCAAAGTGCCCACCAACGTGAGTGATATTGAGTTGGCCACCCAGTCACATGACCACTGAGCCCCACCTACCTAGCTAGTTATTAGAGAACCAGTTGTTAAATTATTTTAATTCCACCACTGAGGTATCTGTTATAAATCCCTTCATTCATTTACTGATATTTTTGTTGTTTGGGCCTCAAACATTTTTTGTTTAACTTCTACTAACCATCTTCATAACTGATTTTTTTCCAGTGCCGTACATTTCCATTTCACTGTCCTATGTCTGTTTTACAGAGTCCCATAATGGTGTCACACCACGAGAATATTCTCTGAGCATGAGATAGATATAACATTATTTGAGAAAATGATATATTGTGTTTGTAAAAATAGCAGGTCATTTTTCTAGCTACAGTCTCCTTGAATAAATGTGAGTATAATTATATATAATAGTTCATGGTTATAAATAGTCTTACACGTGGCTATTTTTTTCACAACCCTGTAGCATTTAAAATCCTTTCCCAGCCCTTTTGATCTTCAGAATAATTCTAGATAAATGGAAAAGAGATGGCAACAATTCAAAAAGAGCAGCGTCGTAAGGACCTTTCTTATCAAAACAAAGTTTGAGAAGTTGTTCTTATAGCTTATATTGCCTTATAATTGACCACTCTGAAAAGCTTCATTTCATATCACTTAATTTATGCAGCACCTTTTCTTCTAATTAGGGTTTTGCTCTTCTGCTCTTCTTGCAATGCTGGTTGTTTTTGTGCTAGTTAGAGCCATTCATATTTTCCATTGAAAAATGTGATGGTTCAAGCACTCATTTTAAGAATAGTGAAGGGACTATTGAGGCTTTTACTTCATTATGTTCTTAAGATCCAGTCAGTTCATCAAGAATGCACAAAAGGATACAAGAAAAAGAACATCAATCATCCAGGTTTTCTCATTTCCATTTAAAGAAGTTCCAATACTGTGGTATTTTCCTGACTTTTTTCATCTTTTCTCTTAACCATCACCTATCTAAATTTCAATCACTGTCTTACAACTTATGTTCCTATTGTGGTGATTCATGGCTAGTTTTCAATAAGAAATGAAGCTGCTTTATTTAAATAAATCATTGCTGAGATTAACTAGCATTTTACGGTACATCCATATAACAATTCAACTGATTATGTACTTTCAAGTTGGTGTAAACGTTTAGAATGGCATAACTAGACCCAGGATGATTTGTCCCCAATCTGGCCCTTCTGATTTTCAAGTGGTAGTCACATTGCTTCTAAAATCTAGTTTGTTTTACTTGCTGCTTGTTGTCCTTTCCTTTCACCTTTCCCAGCATTACAGACTTCTCAAATCAGTTTTATGTATTAATATTAATACCACTGAAGTAGCCTATTGGCTGCTGGCCCCTCCAGCAGCCAAATCAGATGAGGAGGAGTCAGAGTCAGCGTGGGAGTCAGAGTCAGCATCAAGGCAACCTGAGAACTCCAAGGAAGAAAAGGTAATGGAGCTGACATACAGAGAGAGACAGAGGCAGAACTGTCAGCCCCAAAATGGATAGTCAATAGCCCCCAGATCTGAAGATGGCTAATGAGAAGAGGAGAAACAGCTGGGTCCAGTGCCTGGCACACGGATGTGCAGAAGGCAGAGGAAAGGAGAGCAGTGGAAATCTGTGGGCAATTCTTGGGACAGAAAAGCCACCGCTGCTAGCGAAGCCCTATCCTAGCTCCAGGGATAAAAGGCAGGTGGCAGAGATGAATAGATGTGGCAGATAACTATTCATCTCCCTGCCAGATGGACTTGTTAGCCTGCATTGAGAGAGAAACATTTTGCTGAAGCTGCTGGTGCTCCTAATAAAGGAATCATTGATTTAAATATAGAGGGTTTGTTGGTGAGCTGAGTCAGAACAACCACATGAAACAAGACTACAAAAATCTGGGCATACAATATATATAAGGTGACCAGACGTCCCGCTTTTGGCAGGACAGTCCCGGTTCACCTTCAGATGTCCTGCGCCCCGCTGCCTCTTCAAAATGTCCTACTTTTTGCGGGCAGGTGGCAGGCGCTCTGTACGCGCTCAGAGACACGCGCTTCTGAGCACCAGCTTGGGCGGGGAGGGCATCAGAGCTGAGGGGGGCGGTGCACGCTCTGGTGCATCACGCACTTGCGCAGAGGGCATCGGGGGGGCATTCCTACCCACCCCAACGGTGGCCTCTTTAAAGGTAGTGGCGGCGCCCCGAGCCTGCTGCTCTCAGCGCCGCTGGGCCGGGCCACCGCCGCTGCCTTTAAAGAGGGCCCCACGGGGGCAGTTGAGAGCGCACCCCGACCCCCTCTGTGTAGGTGCGTGACATGCTGGAGCGCGCACAGCCCCCCGCCTCGGCCCTGACACCCTCTGCGCAGGGGCGTGACATGCCAGAGCGCCCCCCCCTCACCTGTTGATGATGTCCCGCTTTGGGACTTTGAATATCTGGTCACCTTAAGTATATAATATCATAAATGGTCAAGACAATTTTAAAAAATGATTTCTTTGCTGTGCTTAAGGAAAATGCCTATCTGTTTAAGTAAATCAGCCATTATCTTATAATGGAATACTACTCCCTGTCATCACAGAGTATGTTGAATCCATAGTGGTTTATTTTGGGATGTTCTTTTGAATATACCTTGTGAAAAGTATTCTCTCTTTTTTTTAATAGTCTTAATTTTTGGGATTCGAGGCAGCATTACTCATATCTCACCTTTGCATATGGTTGTTTCCACCAGATAAGACACTTATAGGTTAAGGTTGTAGTTTGTCTAAAAGTATTTTTTTTCCTTTGCTCTTTTTTTATAAAAATGGTTTCACTTGGATTCTTTTGTAATTCTAGCACTAAGCTATATAATATATGGATTTAAGAAGCTTATTTTTATGCAGTGCTGGAGTGTATGAAAACTGATAAGAGCTACTGACTAACTAATGAAAGGATTAACACTGTGAATTCTATATGCTGCATTCCTGATGTGCTTACTACATACCCCATTACTTCAGTGAAAGATTGAAGATAGCAGAGCTTAAAAAAAAGATTTTGCTATAGACTGTCACAGAGAAGAGGTCAGTTGGTAGTATGTAACTATTAAGCTGCATTACATTTTTTGTTTGTCAGAAATAACCTTCACCCCAGAACTGTATGAATTGGTTGGTTGATAGAGCACTACTATGTTTGTTGTGAGTTGCGTTTACGAAAAAAAAGAGCAGGATAAAAATCTAAAAAAATCTAAAAGCAACAACAAAAAGCCCTAAATATCTTGTGTGGTAAGAAAGTACAGGTAGTCCTCGACCTACGACCACAATTGAGCCCCAAATTTTTGTTGCTAAGTGAGACATTTGTTAAGTGAGTTTAGTCCCATTTTACAATCTTTTTTGCTGCCGTTGTTAAATTAATTACACAGTTGTTATGTGAATGTGGCTTTCCCCCTTGACTTTGCTTGTCAGAAGGTCACAAAAGGTGATCATGTGACCCCAGGACTGCATCATGTGACCCCAGGACTGATTAAATATGAATCACTTGCCAAACATCTGAGTTTGGATCATGTGACCATGAGAGCGCTGCAATGGTCGTAAGTGTGAAAAATGGTCATAAGTCACTTTTTAAAAGTTCTGTTCTATTTGTCTTAATGCATTTTTGATCCATAGAATTTCCATGTGAACTCATACAAATAGACGTGTAAAAGCTTTTCTCTTAAATTATACATTGAATATCTTAACTACAGATTTTATTCATCTATCTATCTATCTATCTATCTATCTATCTATCTATCTATCTATCTATCTATCTATCTATCTATTTAATATACCACCCCTCTCCCAAGCATGGGACTCGGGGCGGTGCACAGATATTATAAAATATAAAATACAACAATCCAAAGATCAAAACAAAGATTTGAAACTGTAGAAAGTGTTCACACTTTTGCATGCTCATGCCATACAAGAATTTTATGTGATGATTCAATAAAAATAACATAGACTTTGTTAATACTGTATTTATTGGTTTGACACTGATCTTTTAAAAGAGACATAAATATATACTAGTTGATTTGACTCAAAACTTAACAATATTTCATTTTTTATTTACTATTAGATTAAATGAATGGTAGCCTAAAATTTCTTTGTGTAGAAAAATTCATACCTTACTTGCTGGTCAGTTAAAATAAAGCATTTGCACACCAATTATTACTTTTTAAAAATATAACTGAAATAATTAGGTCATGTTAATTCTACATCGAATTAAACCACTTGAATAGTATGTGCATTTTTCTATACCAAAGCTCAGATTTTTGAAGATTTATTCAAACAACCAAAACCAGTTAAAGTAAAAAAGTAGGTGGGATCAAGATAATAGACACATTTGATTTATTTTAAATAAAAAATGTAAGGTGATTTAAATTTAATGTATTACATATAACTAATAAGATTACTTCCCATGCATTTCATAACTTAATTCACAGCAATTAATTTGATTGGCAACTTTTCAAGGACTTTGGGGGAATGAAGGCAGTTGTGCTGCTAAACAGTATCAATGTCACTTGCAGCTGGAATATACTAACTCATCACCAATCATGTCTGGAACTAGAGGATCTAAGTGAGATAGCACCTTATGTAGAAATTAATAGTGTTTTTGTTGTTGTTTGTTCTTCTAGGTTTAAAGGGTTCCCCGATTTCAGTCTTTTGATATGGTTCCTATTTCTGGATTCCTATTTCTGGATTTTAGTTCTGTTCTCAGCTATTAGGGAGTTTTCTCAAAATAATTCATTTAGAGCAAGTGGAAGCAAATGAGTCCTAACTATTTTTGGTTATGTTTGCTATGACATATTTTATCATCTTTTATTTTAAATGCAGGTGAACCCAGAAAATTTGATCCAAAGTTCAGTGGACCTATTCACAACAGGTAAATGTTTTATTTTGATATATCAAACTGTGTTTTTTGTGTATGACTATAAGAGAGGATATATGCACTTGATTGTTTGGGAAGGAAAACATTTTTTCTACTGGTAAGAGGAATTCTTGGGAGCACTCATTTCCCTATCTCACTGAGGGAGGAAAAACATACTTAAGAGAATCAGGAATCATTATGTTTCATCCCCCCTCCCTTCAGTACTCTTAAAAGTAATATTTCTATTAAGACTTGCTTACCCTCATCTGTGTGAAATTTGGAAAATATTCTTGCTTCTGTTGCACAGCCTTAAGAGATGTTAATTACAACTGCCTCCCATATGAGATGATTTTGAAAGACTATAATGAGCACAAAAAATTCTGATAATAAGTATATTGACACTGCCCAAACATGTGCGTGCTGGCCCACTGATTATGTGGCCAGGAACCCCTTTCCTCCCAGGCGTTATTCCAAGCCACAAGGGTTGGGGACCACTGCTGTGAAGCACTATGAAGTAATATATAAGTCTAAGTGTTATTGTTCATTAATTTTCTGCCATTTAAAAACAGATGTTATTCTGTGCCAGCCCTTTTATGTTCCAAGAATGTCATTCTTCCAAACCAACTATCTTATCCATTATTTCATTTTCTAAGCATGCTGTAACTCCCATGTTAGCTAAGGCTGGAGACTTTTACTTTATTTTTAGCATGCCTAATTCACATTTATGTATGTATGTATTTGTTTTTATTGAAATGATCAAAGCCATTCTGAGCGAGTCAGCTTACCACATGTAAACTCTTAGTTGGTGGAATGTGGACAACAATACACTATCTTCCAAAGAAGTGTGTAGATTACAGATCCATCTTAATAGACAATACTGTATGTGGCATCTGTATGACCCAGCGTCCTGAAAATTATTTATTTGGAATGTAAAACAAGTAAATGGTAAAGAGAAAAACAGAAAGAAAAGTAGGCAGGCAGGAGGGCGGGCGAGAAAGAAAGAGAGAGAGAAAGAAAGAAAGAAAGAAAGAAAGAAAGAAAGAAAGAAAGAAAGAAAGAAAGAAAGAAAG
>JAPKID020004354.1:0-11730 GCA_026931265.2 Tropidonophis doriae
CCAGTCACATGACTGCTGAGCCACTCCCACAAAACAGGCCACACCTTCTGGCTCTCAAAAGAAATTTCAATCGTGGTGTTGTTGATATTTGGCTCTTTTGACTAATTTTGCCCACCACTGCTATAGAGGAATAGCTTCCAGCACTGAGGTAGTCCATTATTATCCAAGTTCTGTCTGTTTTGTCCCTTCTATCTGTCATTTAAGTTCTTCCTAAGCAGAATCATGTGAAATCTTGGTGGAAATTGGACAAGTGACTCCCTTCTTTTCCCTGATTACAATTCAGCTTGCAGTTTCTTTTCTATTTTTCAAAATCCTAAACAGCTTTGAAACACTATTAGCACAGTAAGTTCACAACTATTTATAGTCCAAGCATTCTTTCACAAACATTTTCCTGTCTGAAAGTGAGCACATTTAGGCAAGAAAAACCAATGGCAAAGGTTTGGCATATTGTGGTACTTGGTTCAATAGTAGCAACTGTGAGAAGGGTATCCTTCGGAGAGAGTGGGAGGTCTAGAAATCCAATAAATAAATAAATAAAGTCTTGGATTCCTAGTGGATAACCCTTTAGATAAGAGCCAGCCGTGTGCAGCAGCTGCCAAAAAACCCAACACTGTTCTAGGCTGCATAAAGAGAGGGATAGAATCAAGATCACGAGAAGTGTTAATACCACTTTATAATGCCTTGGTAAGGCCACGCTTGGGAATACTGCGCTCAGTTTTGGCCGCCACAATGTTAAAAAAGATGTGGAAACTCTAGAAAGAGTTCAGAGAAGAGCAACAAAGAGGATTAGGGGACTGGAAGATAAAACATGTGAAGAACGATTGCAGGAATTGGATATGTCTAGTGAGTCTAATGAAAAGAAGGACGAGGGGAGACATGATAGCAGTGTTCCATTATCTCAGGGCCTGCCACAAAGAAGCGGGAGTCAATCTATTCTCCAAAGCACCTGAAGGCAAGACAAGTAGCAATGGATAGAAACTAATCAAGGAGAGGAGCAGTCTAGAATTAAGGAGAAAAGTGTTGGGAGAGGACAAAAGCAATTAGTTTAGCAATTATTGATTTAAGTTATTTCCCTAAAAAGTACTGTGTTGCCTTAAAACTGGCCATTTATAAAATGAATCGGTTTGTTATTTGCACATAGCAATCATTCTCTTTCACAATTACAAATCGGAAGGGGGTATTTGGACTGGAAAAGGAAAAGAGAGAGAGAGAGAAACGTTTTGTCTAGGTTCGCTGAGTGCGGCCTTCATTTTCAGGTGTTTTTCACCCTCTGGAAGCTTTCCTGAAGCCTCTGGAGGGAAAAAAACAACCCAATGCGCAAACCGGAAGTTTGGGAACAGACTTCCAGTTTGCACATAGGGCCATTTTTCACCTTCTGGAGGCTCCAGGGAAACCTCCGCAAGGTCTCTCGGGACAGGACGGGGACACGGGAGGGGGGGGGGGAGGGAAGGCCGTTTTTGCCCTCCCCAAGCTCCTAGAAAGCTCTGGAGCCTGGGAAGGATGGAAAACAGGTCCATGGTGCGCCAAAAGCGGGGGGAGGGCGTGGGTCGTGCATGCATGCATGTGCTTGGTGGGGTGGGGTTACGTGTGCATGCGCATGAGGGTGGTCACACGCATAGAATGATGGGTGTGGGCATTTGGCACATGACTGCAAAAAGATTAGCCATCCCTGGTCTAGGTGCTGAGAAATTAAATCTGTACCTTTAAAAAAATAATAACACTGTTGTTTTTCATAGCTTAGAGCAGTGTTT
Organism: Tropidonophis doriae; assembly: GCA_026931265.2. Classification (NCBI taxonomy): domain Eukaryota; kingdom Metazoa; phylum Chordata; class Lepidosauria; order Squamata; family Natricidae; genus Tropidonophis; species Tropidonophis doriae. Next base: position 1,752 of record JAPKID020004354.1, read on the forward strand.
TTTAACCTTGGCAACTCTAAAATGTGTGGACTTCAACTCCCAGAAATCCCTAGCCAGCATGTAAACTACACTGGAGAAAATCTCTTACAGCCTCCGGAAGCATGTTCACACATTTTAAGTTGAGAAAGTTAAGAAATACTGTTTTAAAGTGTGCATTTGTTATTTCGTTGAAAAAGACTTGCTTCACCAGCATAAATGACTTTGTTACCTGATTTCACCCTCCATGGCTACACTTCCCTCTCTCTCTGGTTGAGTGCAAACTAAGTTCTCTTACATGTAAGGTGAGGATGAGAGAGAAGCATAACCACAATGGGGGAAATGCATACTTTAGAACCGTGTTTCTTATCAGCTTCAGGAGATGTGGATTCCAACTTCCTGGGAGATGATGTCCACACATCTTAAAGTTGCCAAGGTTGAGAAACATTGGCTTAGAACAGTGATGATGAAACTTTTCGGCACCGAGTGCCCAAACCAGAATATAGGCGTATGTGCAATGTACCAGCCAAACTTCGGATTTCCGGTGCTCTGCGCATGCACACTCTCTCTCAGTTCTGAACCAGTAGCAAAGGTAAGAGGATTTCATGCCTGGTGTGCATGCGTCAGAGGCAGGGGGAGCGAAGGGGGTAGCACATGCATTGCATTATGGGTATGGGCACGCTTTCAGCATGCAATGACAAAAAGGTTAGCCATCGCTGACCTATACTGTTTTTGAAACCTTGGAAATCTTCAGGATGTATTCATTGCAGAATATTGTGTTATAGGACCTACAATGGCACTTACTGTCTTTTGAACAGTATGTCCACTCGGTTTTTTTCCCCCAACCAGCAGTTTACTTTTTCTTGGTAGGAAAAGAAAAAAAATCAAGCTATTCTCTTCTGGCAATTGAGCTGCACGATTCACAATTCAATAAACAGATTGACTGCATCAATGAATGATGTTTCATTCATTGAATGAACAGCAAGCAAGAAATCCAGATGTTTCTCCTTTGGCTAACCCTGCATCTGCACACAGAATCCTTTCGGCCTTCACTTTTTTGTTCATCCCCATAGTTGTTAAATTCTGTTTTGGACACAAACTGAACCTCCTTTCCCCCCAGTCTCTGGAAAAAGCCTTCTGCACAACCCTTGAATGTCGATCTCAGCTGCTTGTTCACAAGCTTGGCTGCCAATGGAAACCAAGACATCTGACCACCTCTCTCTAGCTTTTGTTTCTCATCCTTTCCAACAATGGAGAAGAGCCAAGCACTGGGAAATCTATTACTGTAAAACCAGAGAAAAGGAATGCACTGGCTATTGAGTCATACCTGGTAGATATGATTCATTTGGACTGGAAACCGAAAGCAGGCCACACACAGTCCAAAGTGTCTCCAGCTTGCCAATAGCCACATAGTCTATTTCTCTCCAGTTAATAACCAGAAATCAAACTCTGCATAGCTAAAACAAAACAAAGGGGAGGTGGGTTTCTTCTTTGGATAGTACCAAAGCCGAGGCTAAGCGTCCTTGCTGCTCTTTTAGTCTTTCCACAGGGCTCATAAATTTTGCAAAGAAAAACGTAAAAGGAACAGAAATGGGGAGATTTTGTCAAAGAAACCCACCTCTAAAAAAATTAATATTAATAAATTAAGCATGCCAGAAGGAGGAATCCAGGGAACAACAATTTAGACAATTAGCTTGTTCATAAAAATGAGTGATTTTAGATCGATCCACTCAAATCAGAATTAAACTGGATTTTAAAATTAGATACACATTTTTCTTAAAACGGTTTGGGGGAAAAATATACAAACATTTCAGAAATAATAACAAATACTTCTGATTATAATCGGCAACCATGATGAATGCCACTGTTCTTATTAACAATATTCTACAACAGGGGTGTCAAACTCAATTTCACTGAGATCCACATCAGAGCTTTGGTTGATCTCAGCGGAGGGGGGGGGAGGTGCAGAAGTAGGTTGCTCCCAGTTTGGCCCGGATCGGGAGACTCTGCCCACCAGCGCCTGGACGTTTCTGTGCATGCGTAGAAGCGTTGTGTGTGCGAGTGCCCATGGGAATGCACCTGAACCGGTAGTAAAAATATTGGCAACCCACCACTGGCCACGTGGGCATGGCCACCAGGTAGGTATGGCCAACTGGGTGGGCGTGGCCAGCTTGATGCCACTCCCCAAATTGCTGGCATGTTTCCTTTGGGCATTGGGTAGACTGGGCTGAAGCTACACTGGCCTGATCTTTCCTCTTCGCATTGGGTAGGCCAGGACGGCCCAGTGAACAGGATCTAACCACATTGCAGGCTTTGACACCCCTGTTCTACAGGGATGAGAAATTGCGGGCATCATCAGTAGAAGTATTTTATAGCCACAAACAGAGACATAAGTAACTGGCTTCATACCTAACAACATACCAAGTTATCTTTAGAACAAGGTTGAACACATACAATACTAAGCTATAATGGGTGAATTCCCATCTAAACCAAAATACATTTAATGTACAAATTAAAATCCCGCCTTTCTTAGTGAAGAACACAGACAATAAAGCAGGGGTCTCCAACCTTTGCAACTTTAAGTCTGAAGGACTTCAGCTCCCAGAATTCTGAAGTCTGGGAGCTGAAGTCCTTCAGACTTAAAGTTGCAAAGGTTGGGGACCCCTGGAATAAGGTCTCCAGCCTTGTGCATGAGGTTAGCTCCCTTCTCTAGCCTTGTGCATGAGGTTAGCTCCCTTCTCCAGCCTTGTGCATGAGGTTAGCTCCCTTCCAGCCCTGTGAATTGGGAACTCTTCACACAACTGTCAGAGAAGAGTTGCCACAGATGTGGCCATTCACAAAATATCCTTTCAGCTGAAAGAGCTTGATGAAAAAGTTCTCAGTTTCACTCCCTTCCCACTTATAAACTATTTCAGGCTTCTTATCTAGACAGAGAAGCAGAGGTCCTAACAAAGCTTCAACCAACCGCTTGCATTATTTTGTAAGTGTTGCTTTGATACGCAAATAGAAAAGAGATTTATTTCTTTTTGTAGCTCCAAACATTTCATGGTGGAAACTTGCCTTTTGCTTTGCAGTATCTTGGGGCTTCCTGTTTCCTACTCTTAAATTAAACGGTTCCTTTTTTAAAAGTCAGAGAAGGAAGGAATCTATCAGTGCATTGCTGCTTATGAAAATCAGAGTGGATGCTTTAAAAATAGCTCGCTGTGTATCAACCACACATCATTAAATAACTAAGCCAAAGGGTCACGTCCCCATTTTCCTCCTGCCTAAGAAAGCAAGAAAAAGGATTCTGCAGCAGCCCTTCAGGATATTCTACGAGATAGGCCATTTATTTCTTGCTGTGCTTTTCTGCTGCGTTTCTAGAGGGGAAACAACTTGGCTCAGAAGCCTTGGGTTATCAGCTAGGCCAGTGATGGCTAACTTTTTTGTCCTTGTGTGCCCCCAAGGGGGGTGGGGCACACAATCTCCATCTGTGCACTCCACCCATGACCACCACCCCTGTGCTCAATGTTTTGAGCCTACCAGGCCACCCTGAAGCCTCCAGGGACCAAAAACAGGGCATGTGAGGGCGCCGCAACACCCACTCTCCAGCGCATGCATGCACATCTTCTGCTTGCATGGCAGATACCTGAAAATCAGATGTCGGTGGGAGGCACATACACATGCACCATGCAGCTGTGCTGGGGCGGTGGCTCATGTGCCCACAGACGGCTCATGTACTCCTTGAGTTACGACCACAAGTGAGCCCAAAATTTATGTTGTTAAGTGAAACATTTGTTAAGTAATTTTTTCCCCGTTTCAGGACTTTTCTTGCCAGAGTTGTTAAGTGAATCATTGCACTTATTAAGTTAGCAACCTAATGTTGACTTTGCTTGTCAGAAGGTCACAAAAGTGGGATAGCATGCCCCTGGGACATTGCAACCGTCATAAATGTGAACCAGTTGCCAAGCATCTGGATTTTGATCAGGTGACCATGGGAATGTTGCAATGGTCGTAAGTGTGAACAATGCTCATAAATCAGTTTTTCAATGCCCTTGTAACTTTGAATGGTCACTAAATGAACTGTTGCAAGTTGAGGACTACCTATAAAAAGGAAATACTGTAACTCAGAGACAAAACACAGGCTTCGGCTTGCAAATTTGAGACTCAAAACTTGTTTGCAGAAAAAGAAAACCCTGCAAAGAAACTTCTATAGAGTTCCTGTCGGCCAGAACATACTATATTGAATTAATTGATTAATTTGATAATGTGCTATCTATTTTTGAACCAATGTACCGTATTTTTCCCTCAAAAAAGAGGCTGAAAATCTGGGTGCGTGCGTCTTATACACTGAATACAGCATTTTTGCCTGACAAAACCCCGCCCCTTCAACAAAATGGCCGTGCAGAGCCTCTAGGAAGCTTTCAGAGAGATCCTGGAGGTTGGGGAGGGCAGAAATGAGTGAAAAACGGCCCATTTTCTGCTCAATTTCCCTCCCCCCCCAGGAACACTTTATAAGCTTCTTAAAGGCTATCCATGCTGTAGAGTCGGACCTTCTTTCAGAACTTAACACATGCCCTTTTTAAAAAATGAAAAACAGGCCTGTTTTCACGAAAAATGGGCCTTTTGTTGTTCGTTTTTGGCCCCCCACCCCACAGGAGCACTCTGCAAGCCCCCAAAGCAGGGGTCTGCAAAGTTGCCTCTTTGAAGACCGTTGGACTGCCCTAAAGGTTATTCATGCCTCTCTTTAAAAAAAAAAAAAATGGGCCGTTTTTGGGAGGTTTGCAGAGTGCAAAATATTTTTTTTATATGCCTCTTCAAAACCTTGGTGCGTCTTATACTCCAAAAAATACGGTACTTCAAATGGGTTAACTGACAGAATGCGTTCCAAGTACGGACCCATGATTCCTGTGAACCCATAGTAACCACATATATTTTCTCCACCGATACAGATAGTCCTCGATTCATCTCATCAATTTCAAATATTGCTCTGAGCATTTTAAACATTAAATGATATAGGAACAGGTTTCTTAGAGATTTCTACCCAAGATCAACTAGTTTGAAAAGTAAGCCAGTGTTGATGGGCTCTGCTCACTGTTTCATGAACCTATCAGTTTAGATTATTTATATAACTAATATTATTACTGAAAAGACTTTTTATGGAGGCCTGTCATAGCACATTCAGTATGAAACCACACTAAAAATATTCAGACATTATAGGTATTTCTACTGAAGCAAGTAACACTTTAAAGTAAAACCTTGCTCTGATTCAACCCTCCGTAGAGAGTAGTTTTATTCCTGAATGTCTGTTAAATCTGAAAGTATATATTTCAGAGTGATTTATTTCATTTGACATGTTAAATCTGAAAGGGTATCTATCTATTTACATTGTTTGACGTCTCTCAAAGCACATCGTTTGCAGTGATTTATATAATTTGTGCCATATTGCAAATAATGTCATCTTTACAATTTCTTTCATTTATGGAATGATGCCATTGTTTGTGTGATCAATTTGCAAATGGCATTATGCAAATATGGAACTGTGACCTAAATGTTTTAAATGTAAGTAATATATAATATTATATAACGCATAATAAAATAATTTCTTTTATTATCTTGTATTCTTATCTTTTAGAGGGATGGAAATGTTTTCCATTGCAACAGAAGTCTGTCGAATGTGGGTCTGATGAATCTAGGTTTCATTGAATTTGTATTTAATATGGCAGGAATAAAGGTAAAGGTTTCCCTCACACATATGTGCTAGTCATTCCTGACTCTAGGGGGCGGTACTCATCTCTGTTTCAAAGCGGAAGAGCCAGCCCTATCCGAAGGGGTCTCCGTGGTTATGTGGCCAGCTGTGGAACGCCGTTATCTTCCCACCAAAGGTGGTTCCTATTTTTCTATTTGCATTTTTACATGCTTTCGAACTGCTAGGTTGGCAGAAGGGAGTTCACTCCGTTATGCGGCACTAGGGATTCGAACCGCCAAAATGCCAACCTTCCTGATTGATAAACTCAGCGTCTTAAGCCACTGCATCCCTTATGGCTAGGAACAGACCTTGATAAAAGAGAAAACCCACCATACCTTAGCCAATATCTTAAATAAAGATCTTAAAGAAAACTTAAATGTTGACTTTAAATCGGTTACTTGGAAACATTGTCGTTTCTTTATGGTACTTTTTATTATATTTTTAATCAGTAATTTTAGTACATTTCTCTAAATAAAAGTATCCTAATACAGATAGTTATTGTTCAACATCTATGAAATCAATAATATGTAGACACTGTAAAATTTATCACATTCAGGTAGATTCTTAGAATTCATGGGTTTAGAAAAGACATTGCATAAAAGAGAACTTACCAACCGTATTCAATTCATTTAATTTTACAGCCTTATATATTGAATCTTGATTTTACAAATTTCATTTCCTGCAAATCCTGCAAGAATCTTCTATCAACTAGTTTTTTAGTCCCTCCAGCTAATAAAAATTATGCATGTTTCAAAGCTTACTAACATAAAAGATTTAAATAAGTGTTCATATAGTCTCTTTGTTGCTAGCAATGCCATTCTTAAATTGGAATGGCTTTGAACCAGGATGTTGGAGAAGACTCCTGCAAGTCCCTTGGACTGCAAGGCAATTCAACTGATCGGTCCTAGAAGAGATCAACCCTGACTGTTCTTTAGAAGGCCAGATCCTGAAGGTGAAACTCAGATACTTTGGCTACCTAATGAGAAGGAAGGACTCCCTGGAGAAGAGCCTAATGCTGGGAAAGATTGAGGGCAAAAGAAAGGGACAAGAGAGAATGTGGTGGCTGGATGGAGTCACTGAAGCAGTCGGCGTGAACTTAAATGGACTCCAGGGATGATAGAGGACAGGAAGGCCTGGAGGAACGTTACCCATGGGGTCGTGATGAGTCGGACACAACTTTGCAACTAACAACAGCATAACCAGGACTTTGAATTGTACCCAGAAGCAAAATAGCAACCAGTGCAGTTTGTGCAGCAGAGATATTAAATGGACATATTAAAGAATGCCCATTACAGTCGGCATTGCTACAAATCTAGACCAACTGAGGTTTGTGCAGTCTTCAAGGGCAGTCCCATATAGGACACACTGCAGTAGTCAAGCCGCAAGGTAACTAGGGCAGGAGTGACTGATTGAAATGTTATTATTTTAAAACTTTGTAAGATACTGAGAAACTTCATACAGGCAGTGTTCGACTTACAACAGTTCATTTATTGTCTGTCCGTTCAGAGTTATAACGGAGCTGAAAAAAGTGACTTATGACCATTATTCACAGTTATGACCTGTGCAGCATCCCCGTGATCATGTGATCAAAATTCAGCTGCTTGGCAACTGGTTCATATTTAGGAAGGTTGCAGTGATCCCCTTTTGCGACCTTCTCACATGCAAAGTTGATGGGGAAGCCAGATTCACTTAACAACCAGGTTACTAACTTTTCAGGACTGGTACTGGTCTACAGCCCAGGGGTTGGAGACCTGTGCGGTAAAGGACAAAATCTCCATCAAGATATTTCTCCAAAATTTCAGGTCTATCATGTCCAAAGTAGGCTAGTAACAAATTAAAATGTACATTAATTTATGTAATATCACCATCTTGGCATCAATATACTTCATTTCCATAATATCTTATTTACAAAAAAATGACAGAAATGAATGCAAATGTATTTTTAATTACCCCAGTAATTACATGATGTCAATTACTGCATTTATATTTAATGGCAATTTGGGAATAATAGTCTCCCTAAATAGCCCATTAAATCAAACCTTTATTTGAATGCTATTATAATTTGCATTAGTGACTGTAGTTCATGCTCCCAAATAAAACTGTGGATTCTAGTCCGGAAATCAGCTTCTCTTTGCAATTATGTAGGGTGTGCAAAGCACCTTTCCTGAAACTCATCTCAACTACCTCCATCCAGATATATCAAAATGGTTGTGCATGAATACCGAAGTACGGCTTTCTAAACAGCCATACAAATCTGAAAAAAAATATATGGCTGAACTCTATTACATAAAGAAGAAAATGCAACTAAAACACCAACCATGTTTGCAGTTGACTGCAGAACCATATCTGAGGATATGTAAGAAAAAAAGAGGTAGCTGCTTTAATGATAATAAAAAAAAAGGTTTTTATATACCAGGGGTAGTCAACCTTTTTATACCTACCACCCACTTTTGTATCTCTGTTAGTAGTAAAATTTCCTAACCACCCACCAGTTCCACAGTAATGGTGATTTATAAAGTAGGGAAGTCAATTAAATTAAAAAAAGGAAAGTGCTTCAGTATCACAAAACCCCTACCGCTCACCATGAAAGCTGGAACGCCCACTAGTGGGCGATAGGGACCAGGTTGACTACCACTGATGTAAATGGTCTCATGGTCAGCCCAAGAAGTACTGAAAAATTAGGTGCAGAGAGTTGTATACTACTCATGTTCTTAGGCAGGGGTGTCAAACTCAATTTCTTCCAGGACCAGTTCAGCATTGTAGTCAGTGGTGGGTTGCCAATTTTTTTACTACCGGTTCAGGCATGCTCCCATGCATGCAATGCTTCTGCGCATGCACAGAAGCATCCGGCCAGGTGGGCGGAGCCTCCCGCCACCGCTACTACCGGTTTGCCTGATCTGGGCCAAACTAGTGGCAACCCACCTCTGATTGTAGTTCTCCACAGGCTGGCTGGGGGTGGGGGTGATGATATGGATGCCTCCTGCCAGCCAAAACAGGGCATGGGGACCACACACGATCCCCCACGTCCTCTGTTTTTGGCCTGGACAACCTCCTGCGGCACTTTGCTGGTCAAAATGGGGCATGGAGGGGCACATGTGGATGATGGGGCACAATGCAGTCACAGCCGCCGCCCCCCGCCAGTTTTGGCTGACAGACGCACCACAGGCCAGTCCTTTGCTATTTCCAGACTGGATCTGTGGGCCAGATTTAAGCACCCTGCAGTCCGGATCCGGTCTGTGGGCCTTGAGTTTGACACCCTTCTTGTTGGGGAAGAAGTGAAAGAAAAAGTCCAAAGTATACCATTTCAGATGTGAACTGGATTTTTTCCCTCTGGGGGAAAAACAAAGAAGAATTGGGCAATTTTCCAGCGAGTGTTGATACCACCATGAATCAGTTCGAAGAAAAACGATACAGCCTGTGTTCCATGTTCTTTTATAGTCCCTTCTCCTACTGCCATGTTTCTATCCTGCTCCTCTTCATCCCCAAGTGATATACGTAACTCTCTCCATTCCCTGCTTGCAGCCAAGAATATATTTCAACTGAGAGCTCACATGTACCAGGCAAGAGGATTAATTGCAGCAGACAGCAGCGGCCTCTCGGATCCTTTTGCTAAAGTGACTTTTGTTTCACACTGCCAGACCACAAAGGTAAAGGGAAATGGGAATAATTAATGTAGTTAGTGCAGTGTTTCTCAACCTAAGGCAGGGGTGTAAAACTCAAGACCAGGGGCCTGGATCTAGCCCGCGGGGCTGCCCTGGAAACAGTGAAGGGCCAGCCCGTGGTGCCTCCTGCCAGTGAAATGGAGTTCAGGAGGGCCACGGGAGGTCCTCCTGCGCTCTGTTTTCACTGGCAGAGGATTGCAGGAGGCCGTCGTAGGTGAAATCAGAGCTCGGGAGCTCGTTTTCGCTGGCAGAGCGCTCAGGTCACCACAGGCGCCCCTGACACGAGTGACATTGAGCTGTCCACGCCCACCCTGGCTCCCCAAGGTCAAACACAACCCTTGATGCAGCCCCCAATGGAATCGAGTTTGACACCCCTGACCCAGGGCATTGTAAAATGTGTGGATTTCCTCAGCGAACATGCTGGGTGGGGGATTCTGGGAGTCGAAGTCCACACACCTTAAAATTCCAGAGGTTGGGAAACACTGACCTAGAGGAATGCGGTCGTAGTAATCTTGATGTCATTAGGTGATGCAACCCAGAAAAAATCCTCCTGCAAGTGTGAGCAGGTATAGGAAAAGCCATTCTGTAACTTGAATAATTAAAAGTGCCAAGG
>JAPKID020004355.1:0-11729 GCA_026931265.2 Tropidonophis doriae
GCCCTCAAAAATTTCTTTGTATACCCTACACCCCTTTCCTAGAAAAATTGAAAAACCAATAAAACTTTTTTTGAAATGAAAAAAAAAAAAAACAGATGAAGCAATATCAAAACTTTCAAATGATTTCCTTGGAAATAATCACATACTCACTTCATAGGGTATATTTTTTCTGACATGTACCCAGGCTCCTTGTTTATAAATGTATTGATTAGGAGACAAGAATTTTGATCTATATTCTGTATTCATTTTCCTACAAAAACACAGTTGAAAGTAAGAAGAATCAAATACTACTTTGTAATTGTGTAGGGAAATAAGAATGCTAACCGAATAATCAGGAGATAACAAAATTCTACTTCTACTTTCAAAGTTGAGTGTATTTAAACAACTATGTGTAGTCAAAAGAGAATTCAAGGCATTTATATTCTGATATGCTTACACTTACTTGAAACGTCTATGTGAATACAGCAACTTTTGTTTTTGTTTTTCTTCTTTCTGCTTTGTTTCTAAAATATTTTGATTTGAATCTTCTGGTGTCTTTGAAGTGGTTTTACTTTTTTCATTCTAAATTTTTTTTTATTGTTGATAAAACAATAAATTATAGTATAAATTGTAACTTATTAAAATATATAACTATATTAAACATCTAACTTGTAAACACAATGATTAATCTTAATTTTATTTAAATGTTGCCAATAGAACGCTTACTGATTATAGTTCTTAGTATGGTATTTGTGAACTTCAAAAACTCAATAATTGCCAGAAATAATTTGAATATACTATGTTGCTGAGAAAATGTATTTACATTTGATTGAAATATGATCAGGAAATAGGAATAGAAATAAATAGACATAAATAGAAATCATTAAGTACATAATGTTTTTCATATTACAGATAGTTCTCAATTTACAATACTTGTTACACTTGTTGTAAGTGACCATGTTATAATGGCACTGAAAAAGTGACTGTTTTTCACTCACATTTTTGTTTACTTCATTGCCTTTTAGATTACCTAAAATATTATTCCCAATATTCTTGATCAACAAATTTGAGTGTTTTATTCATATATTCATGCCAATCATCTATCATTATCTGTAAATAACTTTTGTACCATGTTTTTAATTCTGATGGCATGAAGATTGAGCCTTAAATATATTTTGAAATGTTTGAATTAATATTTAACATTTTAATGAATGAATAAGACCAAAAAATATCAATAACTTCAAAAAAGGATATATGTTAATTTTTAAATATGTTAAAAATATGCATCATTTATTTATATATCGCAATCACCAGGACAAGAACATGGAATGAATCAACCAAATTAGAAATTCTAAATATAGAAATTGATAATTGAAAAGGGATATAATGCTTTAATAGGTAATAAATCAAGTACAATACCTTTTCTTGAGAGGAAACTTCTACTAGTTCGGATCTAGGGTATTCAGACTCTTCCAGAAAGCATTGTTTCAGTTGTTTTATAGGAGGTGAAGGTTTGAAATTCCTTTCATATTCAGTTTCAGGAATAATAACAGGAGACTTAAATGGAGGAATGGATTGACTTGATCTGTGAATAAACTTTGGTTTATAAAATGCATTATTTTTTTTATAAGGCAAAGTACACTTTGCCACTGAAATTAAAGAGACATAGTGGTGTTTAATCTCTACTACATCATTGCACAGCAGAAAAGTCTTAATCAATTGATATGGAATGATCCAGCCATTTAGTTACAGGCAATATTACTCAAAATATACCGTATTTTTGGAGTATAAGACGCACCTTTTTTCCTCTAAAAAGAGGCTGAAAATCTAGGTGTGTCCTGTACACCGAATACAGCATTTTTGCCTCCTGAAGCCCTGCCCTCTCACCAAAATGGCCATGCATAGCTTCATGCAGGCTTTCAGACAGCTCCTGTGGGCTGGGAAGGGCAGATATGAGCAAAAATAGGGGCCGTTTTTTGCTTAATTTTGCCCCCCCCCATAAGACTATGCATGCAATTTTTGACAAAAAATGGCCCATTTTCATATTTTACTTGAGAAGTCAGCTAATAAAATCAATTATACAGTATTTGGAATAAAAAGGAGCATTTCATATGCAATGTAATACATCAAAAAATGCAATACAACAAACAATAACTGAAAAAAGCCCCAATGAAGATATTAGCCTGCATAGTAAATCTGCACTGAACAAGAATCACAAAATTATTTTATTAAGACTACCTACAAAGGAAATCTGGAAAAAGCCTCAGGGAGCAAAACTGAATTTATTTTTAAATTAAAATTTATAAAGTTGTGTGATACTGTTCAAGAATGAAAACACTTCTTAAAATACAGTTACCTGATCTGCTGCAAGGACTGGAGAAAGCTTTTGTGGGGTTTTCCAAACAAACTCTCTTTGATACTCAGAACTTCTAGGGAAGCTTCTTGATCGTGCAATATTCATGCCTGCTTTCCTCTGTAGAACTCTATTGAGCTGACAACCAATATTAACAATAAATTCAGACTGTCATTTCTTTTTGTGGTCTAATATCAGAAGTATTTATCATTATTAATACTCAGATGGTTTACCCTGATAAAAGCAAGTATATTATGACATTCTGCAAGCTTCCTTATACACAAATATGGAAACATACCTTTTATATCCAAACCCTGTTCCTGTTACCATTAGTGGTTAAAACTGCATTTGATTTAACATGACAGAAGCATTATTTAGACTCTCATATAAAATCAGTGGCAATGTATTTACTTGAATAATGAAACAATATGCCTGTACAGGTAATCCTCGATTTACAACAGTTCGTATAGCGACTGTTCGAAGTTATGTCACTAAAAAGCTACTTATGACCATTTTTCACACTTATGATGGTTGCTGCTTTCCCATGGTCACGTTATTTACATTCGGACGCTTGTCAACCGACTCACATTTATGACAGTTGCAGTGTCCCCGGAGTCAAGTGAGTACCTTTTGCAACCTTCTGACAAGTTGCATCAATGGGGAAGCCAGATTCACTTAACAACTGTGGTACTAATTTAACAACTGCAGTGTGATTCACTTAACAAATGGGACAAGAAAAGTCATAAAATGGGGGAAAACTCACTTAACAAAGTTCTCACAACATACATTTTGGGTTCAACTGTGGTCATAAGTTGAGGACTATCTGTAAACAAATATTTTAAACATTGTGTCAACATTAGCTTTCTGGACTGGTTTTCTATTATTTTTCCTTTTGGCTAATTTATCTTGCTTATATGGGAGTTTAGGAAAAATCTATTAAATCTGTATGACTAAATTCTTAGCGAAAAATTATAGGGCAACATTACATTTTTCTTCATATTTCTTCCTTGGATTTTCTCTTACGTTATTTATCATTCTTTAATCACAGGTTTTTTATATTGATATTTTAACCATCCTTCTTTATACTCTATTTTTACTTTATACTCTTTATACTTTACTTTATACTCTATTTTTGTATTATGGTTTTAATACTCCCTTGTGCGCCGCCCCGAGTCCCTTGCGGAGATGGGAGCCGGATACAAATAAAATAAATCCAAATCTAAAATCCTAACTGGATTTGATATTGTGATCTATATATTTCTTTTATTTGTATATCAAATGTAAAAAACTGCCCACTCAGAAATTTGATTTTCCAACCCTTATACCAGTGTTTCTCAACCTTGGCGCCTTTAAGTTCTGGGGGATTCTGGGAGTTGAAGTCCAAAGGAGTTTGAAGTCGCCACGGTTGAGAAACACGGTCTTTCATTGATCAGCTGTTCTTTTGTTTTGTTCTATTTATGCCCTCTCGATGCCGAGAGCAATCCCATGAATTAGTTTTCTTCTTTCCAGTTTAGTTTACAGTCCTGGATTGTATACTAAACTATTCCTGAGCAGGAAAGGGGGATCATCCTATGCTTTCAGATGTTGAGAAGAAAAAGAGAGCAAGATTCTGGTTTTATGGCCTCTCTGGCCTTTGATCTTGATCTTGTATTCTGATTGGTTGTCAGACTCCCATGGGGCAACTCTCTAGGCTGAATTTTGAGTCCAGGTTTGGTTGAACCTTGCTTCTTCCCAGGTGCCCTGTGCTGAGAATGGTAAAGGGCTAACACTATCATGCCTTAATCCCATCACTCTGGAGCTGAAGGAGGGAGATCTTTGTTATGTAGAATAGACTTGTCCAGGCTTTTTAATGACCCATTGACATTGGGGCTATTAAGAGTGAGTTTGCTTCCTGCCTAAAAACATCCGGGGAAATATAATATTCTGCCTTTTGCAATATTTCTCAGGATCTTTCATTTTTCTAGGAGAAGGGTGGGTTTTAACTTCCTACAGTAACATAAAAGGACGTGGCAGATGAGGAATGCAAACCCTGGAACAGGCAATGTAGGCTTTGAAGATGAAAGAATGGGACCTTCAAGATGTCACTTTGTGCAGTAGGGATGTTCCCTCCTTGACAATGATTGGAGAGAAGTTCTTCAGAGCACATTCACATACCCAGACCGTTTATCTCTCTGCCAGTTATTAAAATGGGCACTGCTGTGCTTTAAGGAATCTCAAAGCCTTACTGGTAGACACGGAAAGGTCAGAGCTGAAGAAGTGGATAAGAAGTGAAAGGTCTTCAAAGAAAAACCAGCTGCCTCTTGAAAAAACACCTTTGGGGCATGCAGAGAGGTCATAAAGCCAAGTGCAACTTACTTGGCAAGCACCTTGTTTAGCCACAGAAAGTTCTGGTCCAGATTGTGGTCCAGATTGTGGTCGTAGATGAAGGACTACCTTACAGAGCATGAATGGGTAGCTAGAAAAGTTGGAACTGGAGCAATTTCTCTGCCAGTCAAAAAAGTCTTCTCTTAAAGAGACTTTTTAAAAAATTGCATGGGGAGAACCAATCCTGCCATATGAAGCCCTGGCTCAGGCATCATCACATTTGTCTCCCTGCCCTCCACCTGAAGGATGGCTTTGGCGTCCTCCATTTTTCAAACCATTAGTGGTGACTATTAACCAATTGAGACAGTGAGGGGGGATTTCTGGGCTGGCAACTTTAAAATCAGCCTAGAAATAGAAAAATAGCCTTTTCCTATCATAGCCTAGGAGAAAGAGTTGTGGTGATCTTATACAGGACTCTTGGCTGCAAGAAATGCTTGAGCAAAGAGTTCCTTCAAAGCAGTGATCCCAAGGAGGAGGGAGGTGCCTTCCTTTGTCTGGGGTAGGTGTCTAGAGACACATGCATAAAAGCCACTTCCATTTAGAGGAAGGGGTCAGGAGAGGAAGACTTGAGAGGCCACCTCACAGTCACCTCTGGAAGGCAGATTACCTTCTCAAGGCAGGTCCTCCAACGTCCATGCAGAAGGTGATTCTACAGTAATGATTGGAGATGACATTGAAGCCACACGGGTAATTAAAAAAGAGTTTTAAGTTTCAGATTTCTTTTTGTTTATGGATGCCTTGTGTGTTGTTTTGCAGAACCTCCAGTCCACACAATTGTGTTCCTTCAAGAAGAGAGCATCATTATTATTGTTTGGATTAACCTCCGTGCCTGACTCCTCATCATGCAGCTTCTGCTGGGGCTCTTCTTCTTCTCCATCCTGGTGACTACAGGTAGGATCAGGGTTGGTTGTGGGGCGTCCCTGGAGCTAAGGAGGGTCCTCCACATTGGCCACTTGGGGGTTCTTTAGGAAGATGGGAAAGCTCCCCAAACTCATCAAAGATGGGAGGGTTTGGTGCAAAAGAGAAATTGGGTGTAGAATCAGAATATACCAACTTTTATCAAAAAGTATTGAATTCAACATAAAATTCCCCACACTTGTGGATGGCCTTTCACGTGACCAGGTTAGCCCTGGAATAACCATTAAGCAAATTAAACATGTGTTTAGCTAGTTCCATTCTTGGGACATGAGTTGACCTTAATCTTGCCCTGACTCAGGTGTAATTAAGTGAGGGTCCTAAGGTGGTCCACTTATTTATTTATTAAATGTGTTTTTCCACCTATCTCACCACAAGGCGAGCTTCAAGACTACATAACTTGACCAGAATTTCTCTCTTTAAAGTAAAAGTGATTTCTAAATAATCTCCTGCTAACTCTCAAATTTTCTCCTCAAATTGATAATTGAAAAATTGCTTCTGATTATTTTTATTCATCAAGTGTATGTATGACCCATGTCACTCTCGCAGTGACTCCAAATGGTTTACAGGTTGTTATAGTTTTCATGCGAGAAACAAACAACGGTTAGTTTAGGGAAACCACAAGCTTCCTTACCATTTGTAACTTGGCACCTTCTCCAGTATCATTTATCTATCTATATTTTGATAGATAAGAATGGAACAAAGGGGATTTGTTTTTGCTTCCTCCCTTATCCCTTCCCCTCCCTGCTAGAAGTGAATTGTAGGCACATCCCCTCCCTCACAATGGCTTCTGTGGAAATTTTCTCTCTGGAAAGGTTCTTCATCTTGTTCTAGGTTTACTTTAATATGGCTCTGATTGGGTGTCACCATCATCTCCAAAGCCCAGCCTAGCTAGGACTGCTAAGAGTCCAGGTTCAGTAATATCAAAGGCATCTCTGACTTCTTCTTATTCTCCTGCTTTCTTATCTCCTTTCCACTCTTCTTTCCAGGTACTTCCCTGCAGTGTGTAGAGTGTGTTGGAATTAATGGAAATTGCTTTAATGTAAAGAAAGAATGTTCTTCTAAGGAGAATGTCTGTATGGAAATGACATTGAAGAGTACAGATGATAAATGTAAGTAAGACAGGTCACATAAAACTGACTATTCATATCCCATCAGGTTAGTGATTGTTTCTTCAGGTCTTCCAACAGTCTTCCCCTCATCACCACTGTAATGAAGCCCATCCACCTTTGGTGCTGGTTGTTTGCTTCTTTTCTTTTCTTCTACCTTTCCCAGCATTACGGCCTTCTTCAAAGAGCTGGAGGTTCACATAATGAATTTGAAGTAGGGTATTTTGAACCAGGTCACGTCGATTGTATCGGAAACCTGTATTTGGGTGGGTGGAGGAGTTGCTTTAAGTCTGAGTGATGATTCTGAGCACTAACATTTCTCTTTTGCTCCCGCAGACGAAGTCATCGCAAAAGGTTGCAGTACAGAAGATTTTTGCAAGGAACAGCTAACCAGAATAGGGGATGAATTCTCTCCTGATCCCCACACTGGTATTTCATTTGAAACGGTCCTTCAACGCGTTATCTGCAGCAGAGCCCCTCCCTCCTTTGCGTCCTTCTTCCCAGCATTCCTTGGGCTCCTCCTGATGAAGCTTCTCTGCTAAAGCTCTTTCTTCCACCCAAGAAGTTGTCCCCTTTTTCTCCACCGGTATAATCTCTCCAGCTGATCAGGAGAGATCTTCGATGTTATGCCTAAATTTTTAAATTTTCCTCCCATTTCCTGTTTTCCTATATTTTCTCCTATAGGGAAACCGACTAAGCAGACAGAAATATAATCAGCAGCCTTGAATGTGCGCTTGAAGGGGGAAAATGATTGTAATTCCAATAAAGAAAACAATAAGTAACAAATAATAGGACTCCAGTCATTGCCTGATTCTTTTCATTTGGTATATGAAATATGTTGGGAAATATTAAAAAGGCAGAATATTCCGTTTCCCTAATGGAGAAACATGCTCTTGGAAAGCAGCCCCCACCTTTCTTAATAGCTCTTAATAACTTTTGTCAAAAGACCTCCAGCTCAGTGGTGGTATTCAATATTTTTTTTACTACCAGTTCTCTGGGCGTGGCTTATTTTGTGGGTGTGTCTTGATGCTTATGTGACAGTGGGCATAGTTTAGCGGCCATGTGACTGGGTGGGCATGGCTTGATGGTCATATGATTGGGTGGGCTGGGCTTCTCAGTCATGTGACTGGGTGGGCGTGGCTAGGTGGTCATATGACTGGGGAGGCGTGGGCAACCTGACATCACTCACATCAAGGGGCGCCTTACTTGGCCTCTCCTCACCTCAAAGGCCTCAACCAGCTACAATTTCCCTATTTATTTACTACTGCTGAACATCCAAAATATACTATTTTAATCCTAGGTATATATGCCATATATGTACATATACATTACATAAT
This sequence comes from Tropidonophis doriae, assembly GCA_026931265.2. Lineage (NCBI taxonomy): Eukaryota > Metazoa > Chordata > Lepidosauria > Squamata > Natricidae > Tropidonophis > Tropidonophis doriae. The sequence goes on from JAPKID020004355.1 coordinate 8,058, forward strand.
ATGGAGTGTATATAACCACACAAAAATATACATTATGTAAACACACCCACACCCACACCCACACACACACACAGAGCTCTTCTAAAAGTATACATAACCTCAAAGTTGTCCCCTTTTTCTTGGCCTGTACGTCCTCCCAAGCTGATCAGGCGGGATCTTGGATCTTATATGTAACACAGAAATACAATCATCAGCTTTATACAAATCCAAATACAATAGCAGAGTTGGAAGGGACCTTGGAGGTCATCTAGTCCAACTCCTTAGCTAGGCAGGAAACCCCATACCATTTCAGACAAATGGCTATCCAACAACTTCTTAAAGACTTCCAGTGTTGGGGCATTCACAACTTCTGGAGACAAGCGACACACACACACTCACACACACAGATACAAAAGAACATTGAACAAGCTCCACTCTACAAATTTTCATTAGTGGACTAATGTCCTCTTGAAAGCTTTGTGCTGCTGCCAGAAATTAACACAAGCATTATCAGTTAAGTGGGCAGGTTATTTTCTTGGCTGCCACAGGCATAGTTTTGAGAAGGAGTCTTTCTGTGATTAGGAAAAAAAAAATTCATATAAACCTAGACCTAAGTATTTTTTTTATACAGATACATGATAAACATAACCATAGATGACATTCAGGTGAACCCCCACTGCTTACCAGAGTAGGGTTGAAGCTTGCTTTGGTTATTGCTTTGAAGGGATCCCAAATAAAGTTGCTTTTAACTCCTTCATGCCCATAAAGGAGGGGTCTTCCAGATCCAGACAAATGGGCAGATACCAGCCAATCTACCAGATATGGTTGGAGTAGTCAAGGACACGGAGACAGAAGTGGCGATAGACTTGGGGATGGCCAAGGGACAGCAACATCAGTAGCATGGGCAACTGGAGAAGTCCTAGGGCCTGAAGAAAAACTGGGGAGGATGGGGAAAGGAAAGAAAAACCAAGGAAGAATAATGAGAAGTGAAATAGAAAGAGTGGACAGGCTACTTGTGGGAATGTAGCCCTGTCCATTTCAGATCTCTCCTTAGCTGCTATCTTATAAAATCTGAGCAGAGAGGGTGTGTGGAGGTGTTGGTATTTGGGGGAAAGGAAAGGAGGTGTGCTTGTTTGTAAAAGTCACATAATAGATCTTACTCACTAGCAGTAGGACTCACAAGGAGTAGAAACCGGAGTAATAAAAGGAGGAAGTGTCTTAGAAGTGGGAAGAAGTGGAGGAGTACGCAGTGAGTATTTTAGCCTTTGAGCGTTTGTGTGTTTGTGGCCTAATCCCCGTATGATTGTGTTGGCTTTCTTGGATATTAGAGCCTATTAACCTGGGTTGATGTAAAAGAATGGTGACATGTTGATATATTTCGGAGAAGAAGCTGAAAGATGTGGTTCTTGGGTCCTTCCAGAAAAGACAAAGAGAGCCAATTGCAAAGGCTCTCTGGGGTCATCTGGGGTCTCTTTGATGTCACCTGGGGTCTCTCTGGGACCACTGAATTGACCACCTACTTTTGAGCAAAGGTTTAAGATACACGACCCCAAAATGTCACTCTCAGTTCTTCAGTCTTCGTGCCGAGTGTCCGTTGGACCCACCAACCATTTGGAGGGCCACTACTCTAGTTGTCACCTTGTTGTCTTTCCTCAATGGTTTAAAGCTGTCCCAAACATTTTTTTAAAGAAACTTCTCACGCCGAATCTGACATTCTTGGCTTGCAGAGGGCTCTAAAGGTGTGAGAAACTGCATTGACAGAAGGTCAAAGAGAAGAGGGGAAGTCTTCTACCTGAGAAACCTTTACAAGGAAGGGAGGGGGCTTTATAAATCAAACAAGGAGGAGGGTTTGGGCAGGTGTGGATCAAAACCTTGTGATAACAAGAGAGGCCTTTGCTAATAACTAGGGAGGGGGTGGAGGGGGGGTGGTAGTAACACTCAGTCCCAATTGGACTTCAGTGATCTGCTGTGGGGATTTGTGTCATACCTGCAGTGCAAACTCAAATTCTCTTCATAAACATAACAAACAATATATAATATACTAGATGGATACTTGTGCTTCAATCTTTTCATTATATTTAGCTGCAGCTGCCTGATTAATGTAGCGGTTATTAGATGCATGCTTCTTTACAGCCTCTCTATTGACTTCGGGATGACCTTGATGATACTTTTTTGTAGCTTCCCTTACTTGTGTTTTCCTAATCGCATCTGTAAATCTTTTCCTGCGTTTCCCCCCCTCTTTTCCCTTTAACTGATGTTACAGCAGATGGAACAGATTTGTCTGGACTGAGGCGGTCAGTGTAAGAAGTGAGTTGAGGCTGGGACACAATGCAGGAGCAATTTGGTTCACAATCTGTTGGCTCAGGGGTGGTCAGTGATTGAAACTCATAAGGGAAATTCTCTCTTGCCGTCTTGAGTCCAGAAGCAGTTCCATAGGTGGAAAGCGTAGACATTTTGGTGAGGTACTGAGGTACTGTAAGGAGCCCCAGACTGCTCCTGAGCAAAGAACTGGAGCGTCTGTGGGTTTGAACTGCGGTAACAGAATGTGGGGCAACTGGCAGTTGGAACAGAGTTCTTTTCAGCTGGGAAGGGGGAGTAAAATGTCTACCTCCTTAGCATCCAACATTTAAAAATCATTAAACGTCTTTAAAAATCATTAAAAGTCTTTAAAATATTTTAAAAACTGACTTTCAGGTGTTTTTCACAGCCATGTGATCCAGGGCCGGTGGGTGAGTAGGGAAGGGGCTGCTTTTAAAGTGAGTGGGTAGGTGGGTGAGTGATGGAGAGAGGACGTGTCTCCAGTCTCCTAGCTTTTTCAAAATCAGCTGAAGATGGCTAACACTAATTTAAATGCAACTGCAGTATAATGCCTGAAGGAGAATTCACCCACTGCTTTGATTCTTCCCATATATAAAGTACATCCACTAAATTGATTGCTGAACAATTTTGGTAGATATTGATGTGTGTATATATACACATGCACAAAAGCAAATCAGTTTGTGACTTCCAGGCTAAAAAGATCTTTAGCCCTGTAATCCCGAATAAGCAGGCCCACGCTATCCATTGAATTAGTAGTATATTTATGTCGGTTAAAATTGTTCTTCACTTTAAATATTGTATTATTTCATGTTTTTTTGCACTAAAATAAAGATATGTGCAATGTTCACAGAAATTTGTTCATGTTTTTTTTTTTCAAACTATAGTCCAGTCCCCAAAAAGTAAAGTGAAATTGAGTTGATGTCAGTCTTAGAGTTTCTGGATCAGTGAATGCAGAACCTTTCCATTTTCGACTGATGACAAGATTTGCACATTTGGTGGGAAAGTAACATAAAAGGACTTGGCAGATGAGGACGGCAAACCCAGGAGCAAGTAATGTATGTGTTTAAAATGGAAGTAAGGTACCTTCTGTACAAGGGTGGAGTTCCTTCCAGTTCCAAACTCTTCTATAGAAGAGGTTCCACAAATCTACAGGGCCACCCAGAGGCTTTTTTTGGCCCTGGGGTGCGAGCAAGGTAGGACTCCCCGTTCAGGCAGCTGCTGCTCCGGGCGGCTGGGATTCTCCGCTTTTTTTTATTTGCGGAGGCAGACACCGCGCTCGACCCTTCTATTTTTATTCCAAGCAAGATGGGAAAATAAAGGAAAATATTCTTCTAACAGCAAGTATTTTAATTTTCATGGATCTGCTTAACTAAT
>JAPKID020004357.1:0-11729 GCA_026931265.2 Tropidonophis doriae
GTCCACAATTCTTCAAGTGGCCAAGTTTGAAGACCTCTCATCTGAGTGGAGAGATTGCAGAGGGAGGGATTACAAGGGAGTAAATGATGCTGGCTGGGGAATTGTGGAAGTCCACAATTCTTCAAGTGGCCAAGTTGGAAGACCTCTGGCGTAAACCATGGGAAATGCCTCTTCGCCCTTTCTCCTTCCAGAACACTCCTTCCCCTGCGAGTGTGGGCCACATTCGCTCTCCTCCGAGCACGCCGTGATGGCCAAGGAGCAGACTGCCCAAGCCATCGCCAAGACGGCCGAGGTCTACGAGAAGGACGGCATCCCGGCTGCTCTTGACCAGGTGAGGGTCCTCGTTGGTGCTCCTCTTCCCACCTGTCCTGCTGAGCCTCTTGCCCTCCTTGGGCCTCTCTTGCTGCTCCTCTGGCCTTCCTCTCACTCCCTTCTCCTCCTCCTCGTTCTCCTCTTCTTTCTCCCACTGCTCCTCCCCCCTCGGTGCTGCCACAGCCCAAGGAGGCCGATGCAGAGAGGGACCCCTCGGAGGAAACCAGCCCCACGCCGCAGACAGAGGAGCCCCAGGAAGTGGAGCGGAAGGAGCCTTCTGCCCCGCCCAGCTCTCAAGTCTCGGAAGTGGAGATTCCCAGTGTGGGGAAGATCCTAGTTAGATCGGATGCAGATGGCTATAACGAGGAGGTACCATCTATTGTTCTGACCGAGGCTTCCTGATACATTTAAAAACACACGCTTAGTCCCAAAAACCTTCTTTTTATTTTAAAGGCTGTGAATTATGTTGCTTCACCGCCGGAAATGTGGCCCAAATAGTTTGCAAAGAGTCCGACAGAAGTCTGCCAAAGTCCTTCGGGATAAGGCTGATAAGCGCCCACCTTGATCTCCCTTGAAACGCTGCCAAAGACCTAATGGCCAATGAGCTTTGCAAGGCCACACGGAGCACAGAGTCAAAACGGAGCTCCAGAATTTAAACCGACCAGCACGAACCAAGTGGCTTCCTGCAAAAGCTCACATCCATTGGTTCCTCCTTTATGTCTTATGGGAGGGGCCAATCGCCCCTAAGCCTAGGTAGCATCAACAGGAGTAGAAGTCCAATCCCCCACTGCCTTGCAGCACTGATGATGTTACCTAGGTGGGTCATGAAATGTCTGCAAGATCACAACCAAGCTCAGAGAGCACCCCACATTTGAACCCTGAGATCTATCAGTCACCTTCCAAGGATGTGGATATGTGGGGAGCCACCCAAACAATATCCTCCCTAAGCTGAGCTTGTTTTTTTGCCTGTGGGATGACAGAGAGCTTGTTTCAATCCAGCCTATCTCCCCTTCTACCTTCTCTCTCCCTCTCTTTCTCTCTCTCTCTCTCTCTCTCTTTCTCTCTCCCTCCTCTTTTCTCTTCCCTGTGGCAGGTGATGCTTAGCCCCGCCATGCAAGGGGTCATCCTGGCCATTGCCAAAGCTCGTCAGACCTTCGATCGCGATGGGTCTGAAGCAGGGCTAGTCAAGGTACTCCTTTGCCCCTAAGCGCATGTGCCTTCTTTCCTCTGCCCCCCAGGGAGGAGGGGCCCGTCTCCTCCTCCTTCCCGTTCTCTCCCTTGGAATGGGATGGAAGGCTGAAGCAGGTGGTGCCCAGCTGGAGGGCAGATTCTGCACTTGGGTCCCACCTGAGCCGTCCTTTAGGGAGGGAGCTTTAGTCCAATAACATTGATCCAAAACAAAAGAGACGATTACTTGCTCTGCTTGCTAATGTAGCGTATCTGTTTTTTATCTGAGCCCATTTCATATGTGTTGAAAATTCTAACTAGGAAAGGTTCATTTTCCCTGGTGAAATTCCAGAAATCTGGAAGTTTTCTTGATTCAAGGCAGAAAGCGGGAGCTATCCAACTCCTTTGTAGAAATCCTTTCCACGGCTAGGGGAAAAAAATACCTCCAAGATAAACTTCATGTGTTGTTTATTCCTTACATACGCCTTAAGGTATCCCTTCGCACCGGAAGTGACCGTTGTGTTTTGCAGTTGTAGGAATTCTAGACACTTAGAATCCATCTGTGCTGCACACGCAGCCATCTCTGATCAACACCAAAGAACAATAAAATAGGAAAAAACCCCAAAACAAACAGCGAGCTAAAAAAGCCCATTGTGGGCAATCTTAACTAGTGATCACTTGATGACTGGAACTGATAAATAGTTAGAATGTTTGTTCATTCCTTTGCTATCCCTCCAGCAGCTTCCTGTAGAGCAGGGATGCTAAACTCCATTTCATTGAGGGACACATCGGGGCTGTGGCTGGGCATGGCCGACTCGGGCGTGGCCAGCTTAATGCCACTCCCCAAACAGCTGGCATGTTTCCTTTTTTGCACTGGGTATTTACTTATTTTATTAGACGGCACCAAAGTCACGCTGGCCAGTCTACCTTACATTTTGCAGGACAACCCCGTGGGCCAATCTGACCACATTGTGGGCTGCCTCTGGCCCGCGGGCCTTGGATTTCACACCCCTGCTGTAGCGTCTCAGCATGCCAGGGACAAAGAAACCTCCCTCCCCTTGAGATCGGCTGCAAAACAAGGGGAGAAAATCTGCATGGCGGACTCATAACCAGCTAGAACGATAAACGTTTCAACCCCCGACTTCCCCAGGCATTCCGTGAAGAATATTCCAGACTCTACTCCTTGTCGAGGGAGACCCCGACACCCCAGAATGACCCCCGCCTGCAACACGTCTTGGTGTACCTGCTGCAGAACGAGGCCCCCAAGCAGGTGGTGGAAAGGACCCTCCTGGAGCAGTTTGCAGACAGGAACCTCAGCTACGACGAAAGGTGGGCTCAAAGCAGGCGGCAAGGAGACCATTTGTAGCCTCTGGTGGTGGCGTCCTTGATGCCCTCTGATCTTACTGCTCTGCTTGCAGATGTTTCATTAGGGTAGGGGGTGGGTTGCTGCCGGCATTACGACCAATTCGGTGCGCGCAAAAATCCACGCACGTGTGCATTTGCAAATAAAAAGGTCTGCATGTGCAAAACCTTAAAAAATGAAAAATACATTTTTGCAATGGAAATTGTTCTGCGCATGCACAGAATCGAAAAACAAGATGTCACCACCGTAGGAGAACCAGTTTGGAGGCCTGGGTCGCTACCAGTTCCAGTGACCCACGCTGCCAAGTTACTACCTTTCCAGCCGAACCAGTAGTAACCTACCTCTGCAGCAGAGTTAGGACATAGGCTATACTACTACTACTACTACGGTGTTTCTCCAAAAATAAGATAGGGTCTTATTTTCTTTTGACCACCGAAATAAGTGCTTGGTCTTATTTTCGGGGAGGTCTTATTATTTTTGAGGGGCAGGAGACGGCGAGTGGGGTCACCTCATGGCTGCTGCTGTATTGCAAGATTTTCAAGGAGGTCTTATTTTAACGCATGCGCTCAAAAGCCCAATTGGGCTTATTATGTAGGGAGGTCTTATTTTCAGGGTAACAGGCTACTACTACTACTACTACTACTACTACGCAAGAGGGACCTAAGGGAACCATCCACAGGTTCTGGGTAGTGCAGGAGTTGCTGGGAAACCCTCCGTTTTGATGGAAGCCAATCAAATGGAAAAGGTTTGTCCAGATGCCCCACCACACCTGGATTGACGGTCTCCCTTCTCTCCATTGGGGGAAACAGGTCCATTAGCATTATGAAGGTGGCCCGAGAAAAGCTGAAAGGAATTGGCCCAGATGAGGTGGACATGGAAGAGTACAAGGTAAGAAGGCCTAACTTTCAACACACGGACACACAACTTTTGTGAAAAGCAGGCTGGCTCCTGCTTCTCTTGTCACAGCCTGCTCTGTGGGAGTAACCCTTTGGGGTGCTCGTTAGGCCATCTCCATAGGCTTACCTTGAGCCGCAATACGCCCCCAAATCGAATCACCTGCCTCTTCTCTTGCCTGGCATGGCTCAGGGACGCCGGAGGTCACCGGTGGCTTTGAGCAAGCCACCAAGAAGAGAGAGATTGGGGTGGGAGAAGAACCAACATAACAATGACCCAACTTGTCTTTTGTGTTTCTGGACAGAAATGGCACGAAGACTACAGCTTGTTCCGCAAGGTGTCCATTTATCTCCTGACGGGGTTGGAGCTCTATCAGAAAAACCAGTAAGTTCATCCGTGGGGATTGTAGGAAGGAATCGCTGAAGGCTTCAGGCGGTTGAGTGGAGGTTTCAGCAGACAAGAGGGTTGTGAATAAAATGTAATGGAATAGGAATAGGAATTGGAATACAGTAGGAATAAAACAGAATTACAATAGGATAGAATGGAATGGAATTAGAATAGAATAGAATAAGGAATAAAGAAGAGAAGAGAATTCCTTATTGGACAAGTGTGATTGGACACACAAGGGATTTGTCTTTGGAGCAGAAGCTCTCAATGTACATAAAAAGACAAGATACTTTCGTCAAGAATCATAAGCTACAGCACTTAATGATAGTCAAATAAGCAATCAGGAAACAATATCAATATCAATCGTAAGGGTACAAGCAGCAAAGTTACAGATCTGCAGTCATAAGTGGGAGGAGATGGGTGATGGGAACGATGACTAATAATTAGTCAGAAGACTAATAGTAACAGTAATGCAGCCTTAATGGATGATTTGCCAGTACTGAGGGAATTATTTATTTAGCAGAGTGATGGCATTCAGGGAAAAACCTGTCCTTGTGTCTAGTTGTTTTTGTGTGCAGTGCTCTATAGTGTCATTTTGAGGGTAGGAGTTCAAACAATTGATGTCCAGGATGTGAGGGGTCCGTAGATATTTTCCCAGCCCTCTTTTTGACTCGTGCAGTGTTACAGGCTCTCAATGGAAGTCATGTGTCCCGACATGTCGTCTACAAAGGGGCAATCTTGGGTTTGGGTCCCTCTGCCTCATTCTACAATTTGGTACAATCCGAGGAGAAACGACTCCATTGTAATAAGCATTAATAAAGTTCTCAAAACCCCCAGAGCCTCTTCAGGAGGAGGACAAAGGCAGGGGGTCCCAACTCCTCCTGCACTTGCCAAGGGATCCTTGGAGCTGCCTTCTGCTATGCCAGCCGTCCCCAACCTTTGCAACTTTAAGTCTGAAAGACTTCGGCTCCCAAGCAAAGCTGGCTGGAGAATTCTGAGAGCTGAAGTCCTTCAGACTTAAAGTTGCAAAGGTTGGGGACCCCTGGGCTACGCCTCCTAACCGGACCAAAACCAGTGATATGTTTCTGGCGATTTGAAGTACAGGAGGAGAATTCTAAAAGTCTTTTCTGTAAACTCCCTTTGATGTATTCAAGCTTTTTGCCTCTAGAAATGAAAAGGATGGCCTTAAGGTGGAGCAGTTGTGCGTTTGTCTCCGTCCATGGCAATGACTGGATGATGACACACACATACACACAACCTCTTTTTCTTTCTCTCTCCGAAAGGTACTGTGAGGCCCTGACTTACCTGGTGTACGCCTACGAGACCAACACCGTCCTGCAGGCCAAAGGAGCCAGCCGGGGTGCCGACTCCGCTCTGATCGCCCACTACAGGAGGAAGTGCCTCTTGGTGGGTGTTCAGGGGACTCCTCCCCTCCTTCCCCCTCTTTTCAAGCTCCTGGGTTTGGGGGGGGAGGAGGGGGAGTTCTCACATCCTCCCTCCCCTGGTCGTTCAGGCTGACGTTGGAAATGGGATATTGCTGAATGCTCCTTCCATGGCGGTAGCTGTGGCAGTCCTCCACCCCAGGCCCAGGCTGAATGCCGGGAGGGGCCTCTCTGTGCCCCCTGGCCAACCGGCTTCCCCTGGTGCTTCCCCCCATTCAGAGGCTGAATGACGCTGCGGCCGCCCTCTTTGAGAGCCACGACGGGAAGGAAGTGGACGAAGGGGTCAGCGTCCTGAACGAGCTGGTCATCCCCTGCATGCACCTGATCATGAACAACAATGTCTCCAGGGAGGACCTGGACGCCATCGAGGTCATGAGGAACCGCTGGTGCGCCTACCTGGGAAAGGACGTGGGGGGTAAGACCGCTGCCCTGGGCACCACCCCAGCTTCCCTCCCTCTGCCGGCCCCACTTGCCCCTCGGGGGTGTTTGTTGGCGCTTGGAAGGAAACGGCTGCAGGCTCACCAGGCCTCTAAGCTTCTGCCTACTGGCCTCTCCCATCGCTCCTCTGCATTGCCATGCGGGCTTATTAGTGTGTGTGTGTGTAATTTTATTAAATTATATACAGTTTAATTTACATCATTTATAAATTTATAATTTATATAATTACAATTTATATAATTTTAGTGTGTGTCTATGTACATATATATGTATGTGTGTATATATTTGTGTGTGTGTGTATACATATACACACACACATACATATATATAATTTCATTAAAAGGGATGTGGTAGCTCAGTGGCTAAGACTCTGAGCATGTCGATCAGAAAGTTTGGCAGTTCCAATCCCTAGCGCCACGTAACGGAGGGAGCTCCTGTGACTCGTCCCGGCTTCTGCCAACCTAGCAGTTCGAAAGCAGGTAAAAAATGCAAGTAGAAAAACAGGAACCACCTTTGGTGAGAAGGGAAGAGCGTTCCATGCGCCTTCCGCGTTGAGTCATTCCAGCCACATGACCACGGAGACATCTTCGGACAGCGCTGGCTCTTCGGCTTTGAAACAGAGAGGAGCAGCGCCCTCTAGAGTCAGGAACGACTAGCACATATGTGTGAGGGGAACCTTTCCCTTTCCCTGTAATTTCATTAAACTTATCAAAATGCAAGTAAAAATAATAATAGGGCAGAGGGAATGGGGGGAGGGAGGGTAGAGTGTGATGTGTAAATAGGAAACCCCAGAAAGAAAAGCATTAACCTCCCATTCTTTTCAGCGACATAGAATAAAGATAGGAACGATTCAGCCTCCGGTTTTTAATTTTGCACCCTTGGAATCCACTGGCCCTTTCTCTCGCAACACACTTATCGGCAACTCAGGGTTTCCTTTTCCCCCCCTGCCTCAAGGGCAACATCTAGAAAGCAGCCCTCATTCCGCCCTCTCTCTTAGCTCTGCCAACCCTGCGAAGAGGATGGGAGGTTGGAGGTCCAGGGCAGAGATCCCGGGTTGTGGATCCTCCTGGGCAGATCCAAATCTTGGACCTGCGGCTTTAAGAGGAGAAGCTTTTTCAAGTGATGGTGACTCCAGCGCAAGCAAGTTTCAACGCCTTCCTCCGTGGAGGGAGGGGGCATGCCTGAGCTTGCTTCTTGGAGAGGAGTTGCAGCAAGCGTTCCCTGTGGCCCAGAGTAATTAAGGCGCATCCAGGATCCGGCTGGTTGCTCCGTTTTGGGGGCCGTGGCCATACAGAGCCACCAAAAGTGCAGCCCGTCAAGTTTTCTCAGAAAAGCCTGGAGGGAAAACATCCCAGAGCTGAGAGAGGCAGGTGCTTCTGCTTGAGGGAAAAGTCTTATTATTCTTGGGAACAAGAAGAGCTAAATAAGGTTGTCTGCAACCTTCAGCTGCTGTGTATATGTATATATGTCTTAATTTATGTAGCTGTCCAACACAACTCTGGGCAACCTACAGTCGCCAACACTAAAACAATACAACAACCATTGAAGCCTAAAGGAAACCAAGATTATGGGAGAATAAAACCACCCAGAGGGCAGGAGCCACAGCTGAAAAGACCCTCCTTCTAGGTTACTCTAGAACAGAGGGGCCCAAACTTGGCGACTTTAAGACATGTGGACTTCAACTGCCAGAATTCTCCAGCCAGCAAAGCTGGCAGTTGAAGTCCACACGTCTTAAAGTTGCCAAGTTTGGGCCCCTCTGTTCTAGGTGTGAAGCTCTTTGCCAGAGGGGCCTACCACATACCCTCCCTCTCCTGCCAGGCCTGAGGGACCAGCAGCGATACCTCCTCCCATCTTACGTGGAGCTACGGAGAAGATACCTCGAAGGGGCCAAGCGTAGCCGGTGGTCCATAACGTCCTCTCTCTCTCTCTCCTCCTCCTCCTTTTGCAGAGAAGTTGCAGATGAAGCTGGGGGAGTTCCTGCCCCGCCTGCTGGATTGCTCCCCGGAAGGCGTCGTTCTCAAGGAGCCCCCCAAGATCCGCCCCAACTCCCCCTACGACCTCTGCAGCCGATTCGCAGCCGTGATGGAGTCCATCCACAGGGCCTCTGCCGTGGCCGTGAAATAAAACAGCGGCCGGTCTCCCTCTCGACTGGAGCCCTGCAAGACCTCCTCAGCCCCCCCCCCCTCCTCCAAGGGTGGAATCCTGTTGCCAGACGACTCTGGGGGAGGGTCCTGGAGGGAGGGGAACTGCGCTGAAGGACTCCCACCTTCCTCCTGAACAGCTGTGCATGTCTAGGAAAGAGGGGGCCAGTGGGGGGGGTGGGGGAGTGGTCTTGGTCATGCCCTAGTTGCATGCAGGGTTATGGATTTTGGAACCCCCCCTTGTTAATTATTGACGACCTCCTGCAAAAGAGCTTTGTGGGGAGCGTTTTTAGGAGAAATCTGCCATTTGACACTACGCCTTGTATATAGACAATTCCACGCTGCCAGTTGGCGCTTTCTCTGGCCAAGAGTTCCAGGAGTTTCTTGAGCGCATTCTGGGTGGACTTTTTAAAGGCCCCTGCCATGCATGTGGACCTCCCAGTGTGTTAATACGGCACCCCTGGGCTCCATGAATGCTGCAATTAATTATGAGGAGGACTGCATGGACAATGCTGGCAAAGGGGCCCTTGACCCTTGCTGACCTTCCAAGCACAGCAAATCCGGGCATAAGTCATCGCCAGGGGGATAAATGACACACAGGGTAGCTCTGGGTGAAGGAACCTTCATTGTATACAAGTGAGAGAATACACGTGCTAGCAGTTCCTCTGCCCTCTTAGGTAGCCATTTTTATGGGTGAGCCATTCTTGGCATGCAGCTGTTGCCCTGGCTGCTGGTTCGAGCCCCGGCATTTGTGCCGGGGGGGGAGGGAGGACAGAAGTGCACAACCAGCAAGAGGCCGAGTGCTTCCTTCAACCTTCCCCCAAATAATTTCTTGAACGTCAATCACCGAAATTTAATTACCAGGTTAGAATTGGCAAAGGATGCACTGAAGTCAGGACAAAACCAAGCTGAATAAGCCACACTTTTAATGGTTATATATATATATATTTGCTTTCGTAGATATAGATATATATATTCCTCCAGATCTTTTAAAGCAACCTGTTTTTATTAGAAGGCTAACACATTGAGATGGGAAATACAAATCTGACGATATTTCTGGTTTCAAAGTGCAATAAATATTGCCCTATTTAAAGATATTTGTGGTTTTGTTTTTCTATCCCTGAAAACTACAGACAACTTCTCCTAATTTTCAGCAGTCATTCCGAAGCCTTCAGGCATGCCGCCCGTGGCCGTTAACTTCACACACTCAAAACCCAACAACAACCCCTTAATTTCCTTAGATTCAGAGAATAAATAAATTGCTCCATCACCTCTGGCTGGGATCCCCAAAGAGGCTGGCGGCCTGCCAGCGCATGCCTCCGATTGCAGAAGGTTGACTGCAGAACTGTTTTGAAGTTGGAAACTTCCTATGTGACCTTTCTATCAAAAATGGTGGCGTAACAATCCAGCTGTTGTGTCCCCCGGTTGATGAGAGGTTGCCTTAAGGAGGCCCCAAGTGGTAAGACTGGTCGAAAGGAGAGTTTGCTGGACAAAAGAAGGCCGGCTCCTGAATCCATCCGTGGAAGCTCCCCAAGTGCCTTGGGGGGGGGGGTGTTTGCTATCTTCTGCCCCCTTTGAAACTATTATCCGAGTATCCCCAAGTCTGTGCCCAGGATTTGCTGCTTTGCCTCTTATGCCAGGTAAAAGAGTTCCAATTTCTTGTAAGCGCTTAATTGCTTTTTAAAGCCTAACAATGCTTGTTGAATGGACCTTTATTTTGTAGACATTCTATCCTCCACCGACATTCCTTCCATCATTAAAACCGGGGTGGTTTTTATGTCATTCTTCTCCCAAAGATTAAAGGTGGGGGCAGGGAGGAGAGGAAGCCTTGTCTTCTGCAGAAGAGTAAATGCAGAAGACCCTCAAGCAGCCTCCCAACAGCACAGCCCTCCATAATACATTTCTTAAGTTGCTCTTGGGGAGAGCAAGCGACACAACACACAACCGCCATGCTGGGTGTTCCCCTTGTCGGCGTGATTTCCCAAGCCAATCCTTGGCAGAGATCTCAACCACAACTCTTCAACACCCCAACCATCGTCCCATTCCAGGCGAGATCCAGGTGACCCAGGGACGTGCGTCAGATGACGAGGTCCGCGTTTTTGGGGGCAGAGTGTGGCTGCTGGAAGGCGAGCGTGGCTACCTCCGCTTTGTGGTGGATTGCTGGCCTCTTAGGCGCGTTGGGGGTCTTTAGGAAACAGGCGGCGCCGATGACAAGGCAGCCGCCAAAGAGGAGGAAAAAAGCAGCAAACCATCCCAGGAAAAGGGCGTCCCCGAATTCCCACCTCGGGACGACATCCGGGATGGTCTGATCCCAGAAGTCCTGCACCGTGTCATAGGCCACCCAGGAGATGGGGACCAGCGTGGTCACTCCAGAAATGCAGAAGAGGAGGCCGCCTGTAATCCCAAAGAGTCTCTTCTGCCTTGGGTCGCTTGTCTTCAGGCAGTCGGATCCAAACAAAGCCAAGGTGAATGCCAGGAAGCCCAGCCCGTTGGAAGTCACCATCAAGACCCTGGAAATCTTGATCTCCAAAGGCAGCGCCAGGAGGGAAGCGTAGTTCTCGCACTGCATGACCGCTTGGCTGACGCAGGTCTGCCAAAGTCCCATGTTCCAGATCTCCAGGTCGTTTAACTCCAGGTTGAGGCTCTTCCAGAGAGGCACGTAGGTCGTCACGCACGACAGGAGCCAGCCGAAGAGGGAGACCATCAGCCCACTCAGCTGGACAGTGGTGCTCTGGTGCCAGTCCATACCTGGGCTTCTGAGTGACCTCCTCTTAAGGTGACCTTTCAGCTTTTTGCCCAAAGCTTGGATGAAAACGTCCCTGCAGCATTTTATGCTGTCAGGAACCTGCTATAATTGGCTGCAAGGACAGAATAGATCTGATGTGGTGCCAATTCTTTTCTTTCTTAAGAACAGTATAGGTGGAGAAACTGATTCTGATAGCATTAATTCTTGGGTGTGGCCAGGAGTCTTTTTTCATACCTGGTTGGCCTTATTTCTTTCTTTAAAAAATAAAACCTCTCTGCTTCCTGGTTTAAAACACAAAAACATCCAAGTCCAGAAAGCGGAAATCTCTCTGCTGAACTGCAGAAACCCACTTTGCAGTCCTCTTCCAACACAAGGCTGGTTGCATTCAGCAAGTCGCACAAACACAGCCATCCACAGGTGATACCAAAGGACTAAACTCCTGCATCTCGCTTCCTGGATGGTGTAACAAATAATGAGTTTCATTGGTTTGCCAGCTATGCCCTCGGATCCTAAATGTTAATAAACAGGCACGTCCAAAGCTGGTTGATCAAAGGGAAGGCGAGCTCTCCGTGTGGCAAAACCAAAGTGGATTTCACACAGGCTGAAGTTAGTCGTCTTCCGTCAGCCGATAGACAAAGAACCTCCACCTGTAAAAGGATGTCAACCTTGTTATTGCAGGATTACTGTCTCTTTCCTGCTCATCTTTCTTCTGATAGCAAGTCAGATGCTGTTACTCATGGTTTCCCTCTTCCAGGACGTTTGATCTAAAGCAGGGGTCTCCAACCTTTGCAACTTTAAGTCTGAAGGACTTCAGCTCCCAGAATTCTCCAGCCAGCAAA
>JAPKID020004358.1:0-11727 GCA_026931265.2 Tropidonophis doriae
CAAAACCTCCGTGCAAAGACAAAGAGAAAAAGGTTACAATATTTTTTTTTTAAAAAGGAAAATAAATCATCCAAACAATCTGAGCTTTAATTGCAATATTCTCACCCTCCTTCCCACCAATAGGTGGCCCCATGGCCCCTCCTGCTGCCTCCTCCGGGGTCAGGGCATATTGTTTTTCCCAGATGTGGGGCCAAGGCCCCAGAATAGATTCTTTCCTTAACGTTGCTGCTATTTTACCACCCGCCAGCATTCACTCACTGTAGAAACTGGATTAGAGTTCCTCTTTGAGGAAGATGGGCGGAGGGAGGTGGGCGCTTTTAGAAATGTGAAAAATAAAATATTTCGGCTCAATCGAGAAAGCTACCGATCGGGCACCCTGGCTCTATTCTACGCTGCCTCTACTCGAGGCTCGTTCGAGGCGATTTGGCGGAGGCCAAATGGACAGCGCTATTGTATAATCTGCGCGGATCCCAAATTGCAGCAGAAGGCTCAATGAAAGACCAGGGGCCAGCCAATCACCGCGACGCCTGCGGACTTGATCCGGAAGCAAGCCGGAGAGGCTGTCCAAAGGACCAATGAATAGGGGAATCGGAGAGAGGGGGCGGAGCCTGGGTTGTGCAGAAGTGGACAGCTCCTCTGGTCGATCCGAAACGGTCCCGCTATGACGGCGCACGGCTTAGCTTTGCCGATGGTCCTCTTCTCCATCTTCTGGGGGCTCGTGGGTTTTGCGGGTCCGTGGCTGGTGCCGAAGGGGCCCAATCGCGGGTGAGGCTTTTTTTCCGCCCCGGTTTCTTCCTCGCCTTCCCATTCGCACCATTCTCAATGCATTCGAAGCTATTGGCGCCCCAGGATGGATGGAGCATCAATAAGCTTAGGAAAATGAAGGAATAGGAAAACGTTCAAGACCTTGAAGCCGTGGATCCAGCTCGGGGTTCCTCAACCTTTGAGGATCTGTTACATTTCAACTTCCAAAATTCTCCAGCCAGCAAGTCCACACATTCTCAAGCTGCCAAGGTTGAGAAATACTGATCTAGCTGCTCCCCACCTCACCCCCTGTGCCCTCTAGCCTGCTTCCCCCAGTACCCTCTTCTGTTGAGACCCCTGAACCCCCAGCCAAGGGTAGGACAAGAGACATAAGTGATGCATTCGTTTTCAGAAACTGTGCCATCACATATCAATGCTCTGGGTAGAATAGGGTGTATCGTTTCACCAAAGGGAAGTGGGGGCAAGTGTTGATTTATGCCCCTTGATTTTGCAATAGATAATCAACTACCAAAAGGCTCAGCTAGATCATCTGGCAGGCTTCTGTTACATGATGTACATTTTGAAAGAATAATAGCTTACAATACAATTACTTTGTGTGTACAGCAGCCTAAGATGTAATTCTTAATTCTGTTATCCTGAAATTTCCTTCTATGTTTCTCTAACTTTTTTTTTCTTTTTTCCTTAGAGTGATTATTACCATGCTGGTGACAACTGCGGTTTGTTGCTATCTTTTGTAAGTAAATCATGGGAATGAGGTAGCTGGGGCTGTTTCAAAAAAAAAAAAAGACATATGCTTTTCTAGCTGGGGATGATATAGTAATATAATCCCAAATCCTCCTTTCTGGGAAAATAATAAGTATAATCTTTATTGTCATTATACTTCTTTACAACAAAATTGGTTGAAATAAATAAATGAATGAATGAATGAATGAATGAATGAATGAATGAATGAATGAATGAATGAATGTAATCTGAGATAAAAGGGGCTATATTAAGATGCTTCAGTCTTAGCATGCTGGGAGGATGATGTTACTGTGATGTGCCACTGGAACAGTGCAAACATTTATTTATTTTACGATATATACATTTTGTTATCCACAGCTTCTTTCAATATAATTTCACCAAGCATCTTTTCTCATATTCTCATAAGCATAACTCAGCTCTATGGTACTTTGTAACGTAATTCCATTCACCCTCTTCCAAATAGCTTCCATATCTTCTTTCCTTATGTTCTTTTCCCATCAATTCCATTGGGATATTATTCTATTTTTAACACTTTTTCATGCAAAACATTTGTACTGTATCTTCATTTTTATAACTTCCTTTTGCTCTCATTAGTTTCTTTTACTTCTTTGTCTTTTTTCTTGATTTCCTCTTGACACTACTTACTAACTGAATTACATTCAGATTCTCATCTCACTTTTGTATTCTCTACTGATTCTTATATTTCATCATAAACAATTATACATATCATACTTTTAAATTAATTTCTTTGCTCTTAGTTGTGACTGTCATACAGCAATTTTATCTTTTTTTCTTGCAGTTGGCTTTTAGCAATTCTTTCTCAAGCCAATCCTCTCTTTGGCCCTCAGCTAAAGAATGATACCATCTGGTATGTACTGTTTCAGTGGGAATGACCTGGGCTGTTACAGACCAATTTAATAGGTATGTATCCACCTATTCATGCTCATAAAAACATAGAAATGACTAGCTTCTTCTTCGTTGTAATCAACTAAGTAGAAAGAAAAAAGGATTGACTACAGTATCAATACAGTACAGCCTACACTGACATCTAAATTGTTTTAATGGGGATTTTTAGGGATTTTTAGGTTTTATATTTAAAATTTTAGTACAGGGTTTAACTTGTTTAATTTGCTTTTAATATTTATAAATTAGGATGTTTATATGCTTTTAAATTTCCTGTACATCGCCCCGAGTCCCTTTGGGGAGAGGGAGTGGTTTATAAATCAAATAAAGTATAAAGTATAAATAAAGTATAAATAAAAGGCTCTATATAATCATGTTTTTCATACACCAATGGAATAGCAAGTAGACGACTACTTCTAATGGGGCCTTGTGTTTAAAATGTCATAAATTCATGTTACTTTTTCATGTCACTCCTTTTTACGTTGAAATCAGAGTTACAACAAAACTCATTTATTCTGAAACCAACAACAATTCTAATCTCAGCTGAAATGTACATATTGCATTTCGTCTTCAGAGATATCTGTGACTCCGAAAAGTATAAATATGTCCTCAATATATAACAAGGAAATCATCTCAGATATGCACATGTGCTACTCATTTAATGTTTGAGGACAAAATGAAATTTCATGATGTAGAGTACTTGCCATTATTCACTAAAACATACAAGTAGTTCTCAACTTATGACCTTTCATTAATGATGGTTTAACATTACAATGGCCTTGTAAACACTGCTTCACAACCTGTACTTGCACTTAAAACTGTTGTACCACCCCAGTGGCATAAAAAAACAGCTTAGTGTATTTACTGAGGGAAGCTGAATTTTAATAACCATATGATTCATTTAACAATCATAACAACTGTCATAAAATTGGATCTGATCATGTTGTGGCATGACTTACAACCACACCAATGTACAACTGAAATTCAGCCCAATAGTGGTCGTAAGTCAAAGACTACCTGTATTTCTTGGGCAAAGAAGATTTTAGAGAAGCAAAATGACTAAGCTAGACACACAGAAGAATAATGAAAATGGTCTTTCTATTCATAAGTGAGTAGGTAGGCTGCTGGAATCTATCTCTACATTCACTTTCATTTTTTCCCCTTTAAAAATATTATTTTCATTATTTTCTACATTTTGTAATATCCTAGACTAGAAAAATTGAATAAAACTCAAGTTTGCTTCCATTTTAAGTCTTTCGGCAAATGGTCTACCCATTTCTCCTCAGGGGAAAAAACACCCTATATCAGTGATGGCGAACCTTTTCGGCATCAAGTGCCAAAAAGGGAGTGTGCACACACTCGCCTCACAGCAACACGGAACCATGCGTGCCCAACAATCAGTTGGTTGGCGTGCATGCACATGCCGGAAAATGGAAGACTTGCTCTTCCTGTTTCTGGCACTGTCACATGCATGAAGGCCAACTGATTATCGCACACGCATGCATGCCAGAAACCCAGAAGAGGAACAGGGGACGCCACACATGCCAGGCGATATGGCTCCACATGCCACTTCTGGCACATGTGCCATAGGTTCGGCATCACAACCCTGTATGATGGTACTTTGAAATGGTGCCCACCATTTTACCCTACAGCAGGGTTGTCAAATTGGCAGCCCGTGAGCCAGATGCTATACATGCAGGCCACGCCCATCCCAGCTCTGCGATGGGGGAAAACATTGTGAAACGTCACATGATGGCAACGTGATGCGGCGAGTTTGACACCAGTGGCCTATAAATATTAAAAGAAAATTTAAAAAGGAAATAGAACAAGAAGAAAGAAATGGTTCAAGGAAGACACAGAGAGAACAAACCTCTAACAAACTGTCCCCGACCAATGCCACAAGCAATGGGTGGCCATTCAATTCTCGGACCATGGCTGCATTCTCTGAGGCGTACATGCATGTGAAGTCAAACATTGCGACATCGGGCTGTCCGTAGTGGTTGATGGCAAAGTTCAGCGATGGCAGCTGCTGATTAGTTGAGAAGTCAGCAGCTTCCCTGGCGTAGCTGAGCAGAGCCTCTTGGTCCACATTCTCTCGTGACAGTAACAGTTCTGTGTCTGCATAATCCTGCCAGGCAAAATGAAAATGACGTCAGGTAATACGCCCATAGCGAATAAAACTCCCAAGGCAGGTAAATTCCTCAAAGAATAGTTTTATTGGATATATCAAATTGGCACAGTTCTGGTGAAAACTGACTCTGAAGGTTCCCGCGGTTTTCATCTAATTAAAGTAAAAGTTTATACCCCTCCCTAAACAGCCAGTCACATGGTCCAATCAAGGTGCAGTCTGGTTGCCAGGTGACATCACTCCTCCTTTCTCTGACCAGGTGTGAGAATGTCCTTGGTTCCCAAGGGAAAGTTTTTTGTTTTGGCTATGAAGCCCCCGCTATCACTATTCCCCCCCACTCCCTATCCCTCAGCTCCACTGTAGCAACACTGACGCTCTCAAGATGGCTTTGGTCAGGTCAGTTTCGGGATTGACAAATGAACCATGTGGTATGTATTGAAGATACAGGATAGGTACATTTCCTTCAGCAGAACAGAAAGATGGATAATTGCCCATTCCAATCTGTTCTGAAAGATTATAGGGCAATGAAAACTAATATTATGATCCCCTAACCTTTTTTAAACAGGTCAACGGCTTCCTCACCCTAACACAACTGAGCGCTCAATGAGCACGCTTACGTGTAATATGACTCCTTTGTCCAGCAAGCTCTGTTTTTTGGCAGTCATGACAAAATAGTGGGTATCATCTTTGTAGTAGACAATGTTTTCTAGATCAATGCCTAAAATGGAATCAAGAAAGATCAAGGGTCAAGGAACAGGCTTGTAAATGCTGAAGAGCCCATATTAGCAAAATGAGTCAAACACTGCCACCAATAGTAGAAATGCATATCAACTCAGCATGTTTGTTCACTCAGGTTCAAAAGATCACTTAGAACAGGGGTGTCAAACTCAAGGCCCGCGGGCCGAATCTGCCCCACAGGGTGCTTAAATCTGGCCCAAGGGGCCACCTTGGAAATAGCAAAGCAGTGGCACATGGTGGCTCTCCTAGCAAAGCCCATGGTGTATCTGCTAGCATGCAGCTCCCCCCCCCCACTACACCCTGTTTTTGACCTGGATGACCCTCCTACAGCACTTTGCACTTTTTGGCTAAAACGGGGGAGAGGGGGGGACCATGCCCAGACAGCCTCCTGCAGCACTCTGCCGGCCAAAATTCTTGCCAGCGCCCCATTTGGGCCAGCAAAGTGCTGCAGGAGGTTTCCATCCCATCCCCGATGTCCCTCCTTAGCCCGTGGAGGAGAACTACAATGCTGATCCGGCCCTCGAAGAAATCCATTTTGATACCCCTGACATAGAACATAATTCACAAGGTCAGATTTCTCTTCCACTCTGATAGCGGATGATTCATTATTATGACACTGATTATTAGTTCTTGGCTGTCCTTCAAAACAAGGGCGTCTGAAAGCACAAATTAGGAAGCAGCTTCTTTTAAATGGTCAAAGCAGAACCATCTCCTTCCAGGCCTGTCCAATTGCTTTGGAAGTTGAGCCCAGAAAACTGCTTTGCATGCTGGGAAAACTGTTCTAGTTTGCGAAGATCTGGTTGCCGCACAAAGAAACCATACTGTAGAAGCCGCAGGATGGACAGCCTTCTTTTAGTTCATCCTCTCTGCATGCAAACTGTAAAACTCACCGCATTCACAGGCTAGGACAGGGATGTCAAACTGGCGGCCCGCAGGCCGGATACATCATGCGCAGGCCACACCCACCCTAGCTCCGCGAATGGGAAAAAACATCATGGAACGTCACATGATGGCAACCAGACGCAGCGAGTTTGACACCCATGGGCTAATAGCATCTCTTGAACAAATTCAGAATGAGATCACGTTGCTTATTTTCGGCTCTCAATCACTTCTACCAACCAGTTGCTTCTCGAAGATCCTGGAAAAATTTCTGATTGAAAATGAAAGCCACACCACTGATCTCTTCAACCTTGGCTTCAGCTGTGGTATTCCGGTTGATAAAGTTTGCCGTAATGGCAATTGCCAGCTTCCCACGAAACTCTTTTCGCCGAAACCCTACAGAACAAATACACCATGACAAAACAGGCCTCAATTTGGAAATCAACTTCCTGAGGGGAAAAAAATAATGAATACACAGGATGAGTCTATCTATAGTTACCAACTGTGTATTTAATTTTCTCCCTTGGAAATGAAACTGTACTAACATGTACATGTACAAAGTAATGCACAAAGAGCTATGGAATTTTTTGCTTTTGTTTTTTGGCAGCAGATAAACAAATGAAACATTGCAGAAAAAAATACAACTCCACACTTAGTTAAGTCATCACTTCGTCTGGCCTTTCTCAACTCTGACAGATAACAATTCAGCTAACAAATCTTAGTTGAAAATTATTTTCCCAGCTCCATTATCTAGGACAGGAATCCCCAAACTTGGCAATTTTAAGACTTGTGGACTTCAACTCCCAGAATTCTGGGAGTTGAAGTCCACAAGTCTTAAAGTTGCCCAGTTTGAAGACCTGTGATCCAGGACATAAAACTGGGAAAGAACTAAAGAAGGAATCTCTCGTATGCAAATAACTTGCTTGAACACACAGTCTACATATCTAATATCATTTATTCCCATTAAAATGGTTAAAGGGCCACGAGAAAAACAACATAATGCAGTAATAAGCAGAGGCTGCAGAAATCTTGCCTCTGTGATGGAGTTCTATTCCCATCATCCTCAGCCAATAGGGCTAACTGGGCAATAGTTGGGCTGCAGGCACACCCTACACATTAGCATAAACATCAGCAACAGTTACCTTCCAAAGTATTTCGCCTTCCATCCCCTCCAATTATCACATCAAACTCGTACTCTGACACAGGATGTGTTTTTGGATAGACTTGTGCACGCCAACCTATCCCTGTGGATAAATTATATATTAACACAGCATGTACAAACATGCATACAGACATGTGCATGGATTGCATACTCAAGCAATATGTACCTGGGCCTTTCAGTACCAGTGTGGGAAGTTAACCATCTCATTATATCTGTAAAATGGAATAGCGACATATAGTCACTACTCATGATGGTCTGATTATACAAGAATAGAGGTAAAGAAGTCCCTATGGGTTTTACTCCACTAGCCGTTGCTGACGATAGGGGGCAGTGCTCATCTCCATTTCAAGGGCCTTTGAACTGATATTGTCTGAAGACATTTTTGCGGTCGTGTGGCCAACACAATGTTACGGAGCACTGTCTCCTTCCCGCCGAAGTGGTGTTTAGCCTGCCGGTGGACTGGTAGCAGATTCGGACAGTGAGGAGGTAGGGGAGGAACATGGGCCAGTCCTGGAGTCTGAGGAAGGCTCTGACGAGTGCTCTGCGTCGGAGGCAGAGATGGGGCCAGGGCCATCTGACAGTTATCAGCTGCCTTCGGAGTCAGACATCTGTGAGGCAGAGAAACAGCTAGAGCTTGTTCCCAGTGCCAGGAACAGGGTCAACCCCTTTTGCAACCCTCTGACAAGCAAAGTCAGATTCACTTAACAACCGTGTTAGTAATTTAACAACTGCAACAATCCACTCAACAAAAAACATGGCAAAGAAAGTCATTAAACGGAGCAAAATTCACTTAGCAAATTTCTGACTTAGCAACATACATTTTGGGCTCAATTGTAGTCGTTAAGTCAAAGACTATTTGTACAGAAGTAATTCCTTAGGCATTGTATGAAGAGCAAGAATTTTGCCCCGAGTTTGCTATAAATGCCAACCCTACTTACTCTCATTCTCCTGGTCCTCAGGAGGGCAGAGAAGACCTTGAAATTCTACATTGACATGGATCTCAACCCCGAGAATTAAGGAGACCTTCAAGAGGATCAGCTGAAGCTGACGAATACCTGAGGAACAGAAGCAGAGATAATAATAAAGACAACACATTCTTCACAATTTATGCAACAGTCATTTCAAGGATCTGTGGAAAAGCTTGTCATTTAAAATGTAACCTAGTCAACAAAATTATTAAAAGCACCTGAAAATGCTTTTTTTTTTTACTTTAGAAAGAAGAACTTTCCAAAGTAAGTTCCAAATGGAACTGGCCATAAATCAGGCAAAACAAAGCTATTCCAAGTTCTGTTCCCTTTAATCATGATAGTCGGGAGAAAATTATTGTGTGGATTTCCTTCTTTAACAACTAAGCTCCCTATTAGAGTTCTCTTTCAGACAGTAACAGCTCCCAAATCTATGGAGTGTTTTAAATTTTATTAACTTCTATCATATACAGATTACGGCTCCATTTCAGACTAAAAGCATCACACTGGATCTGTTATTATAGTTATAGTTATAGTTTATTTGATTTCTATACCACTCTTCTCCCCTTTGGGACTCAGGGCGGTGTACGTCAACAATAAAATAAACAGTACAAAAACTAAAACAATATGTTAAAACAGAGGTCCACACCCCCCAGGCCGTGGACCGGTGCCGCTCCGTGGCTTGATAGGAACCGGGCCGCAGTGAGTGGTGCAACTCTTAGAAAAGGCCAGAGAGGAGAAGGAGGGAGGAGCCCCCTGGGCACAGCGCACACCGGAGGCGGGAGAGTGCAAGCGCGGCCGCTCGTGCCATTGGGGGCCTGAGAGGGGCAAGTGAGCTCACTCACCCCCCCGCGCGTGCATGTTCCACCTATTCCCCCTCCCCCCGCTCTCCTTCTACGCCGGCTGAGCCATGGCCACCGGTCCGTGTAATTTTTTTTTTATCATGAAACCGGTCCCTGGTGCCAAAAAGGTTGGGGACCCCTGTGTTAAAAGATATTAAACAAATGGCCTACATTTTAAAACCCCATACTAAAATCACTATAAAATTATTAACAAGAGTTTGCTGTGAATGGACTTTGCATGTAATTGTACATGTTAAAAATCCACATCTCTAAAAGTGATGGATGGCTCTTTGACACATACATGGACTAATCTGGAGTCAGAGTGCCCACAACTTCCAAATGCTGGATATAGAAAGGTTTGAATATTGATTTCCATTGTTCCCAGCAGTTTTTGACAAACACTTGGGATCTCCAAGAAGTTGAAGCTGAGAACCTTTTACTTCAGGGAACCTGCAACTTCTGGTAAACAGATAAAACACAATTTGTGGTTTTCTGTTTTCTGTGCTGTGCTAATCCTCATTTTTTTTGTCTCTGTAAACATCCTTGACATGAGTGTTTCATTTCAACTCTCATTTGTAATTCAGGTTATACTGATGAAGATATAACTTTTTTAAAAAAGAACCTTATGATCTTCAATTTTTGAGGCAGATACCACCACCTGCTGGTCTGTTCAGAATACTGCAACCTTAAAGTGTTTTAATCGGGTTTATGGTTTTTTAAGTTTTTTAAATTTTTATTGGTACAGGGTTATTTAATTCTGTTTTATTCTGTATATAGTATTGTGTTTTTCTTATAGTTTTAATCTTACCTGTACACCGCCCCGAGTCCACTTGGGGAGAGGGGGCGGTATAGAAGTCCAATTAAAAAAAAAATTATCTTCTGGAATATTCTTTCTCAGCGAATTTGTAAGGTGCTGCCTTAGTATGAACTGGGTTTTTCTTAACTAATCTTTCCCCATACTGAATGTTATCATTTGAATGCTTGCAAGAAAAAAAAAGATTTTTCATTTTACTTTTTTATAAGAGCTTGATTTTCTTTATTTACTGTGAGATCAATTGAGATAAAGTTACATGTTCTAGTCACCAAATCTCTATGATATAAAACCAGGCAGATATTATTTCATCTTTGGTATTTTTACCTTTTAATCACCAACACAGGTATAAGATCCTGCTCCATTCTCTCCCACTGGGCTTATGGATGCCAAGTGATATGATCTCTGGATAATAGCACCAGGAAATATACATCTGCTATCCCAGTGCAAAGCAGGGGGCTAGAGAATGAGTTTTGGGATAGGAGGCCTGGAACCTCCTTCTACCCTGTGGATCCCACCATCACTATTGGGACAAAAACGTATTTCTTGTTTTTTAAGATTGTATTAAAGCTGAGGGTATATGTATAAAATATTAACTTCCAAATTTCAAAATTACTCACGCTTTCTTCTCAATTTATGCCTGATGCCTAGCCTAGGGGTCTGAAACCTTAAACACTCAAAAAGCCATTTGGACCCACTTCCCACAAAAAAGAAAACACAAGAAGCCACAAAAAGTGGGTGGGCGCAGCCAACTCAATGTTATTCCCACCCAGTCACATGGCACCCTCCCAGACACACGTATCTGGGTTTTGTGGCTCCTGGGGGTTTTCTGTGGGAAATGGGTCTCTCTTCCTCTTTCCTTCCCTCCCTCTCTCTCTCTTCATGTACTCCGTACGTCGTAATGGGCCCCAGGAGGAGGAGGGAACTCTGTCTCCCCCTTTGTGAAACATGCTAAATTTAAGTGTGCTGTACAAGGCCATGGAGGCAGCAAGAGCAGTGGCATTAGCCACAGCTGGGCCGGGCCAGCGTCTCGGGGCGGAGATAAAGTCATGCGTCTTCTCAGGTCACGCAAAGAGTGCATGGGAGGGGAGGTAAAGGCCAACCAGCCAAAGAGGGAGCCACAGCAGGGGGACGAAAGAGCCGCATGCGGCTCCGGAGCCGTGGGTTGCTGACATCCGGCCTAGCATCTCTTTCTTAAGTCTACCTCATCCATAAAAACCCTGACACAATCCATTTGCCCTTTACTAGGGTAACATCATATATTATCCATCCCTTCCACCTGTAAACAGTCCTTACTGATATGGTCGATGGCTCCTGCACAAAATTTGCCGTAGAACTTTTTGGCGCCGAGACCTCTCAAGTCATGAATGGTGAACGGCCACAGATGCAGAACATTGTTGCGGGAGAAGGCATCACGCTTTTCTATCACCACCACCTTTGCTCCTAAAAAGGAGAGATCAATGGCTGTCCGAAGCCCACAGGGTCCAGCCCCAATAATGAGACACTAGAAGAGAAGGGAAGAATCAGCATTATTACGCACGCATGAACAGACTTTCGATGCACCAGAAACTAGGAAGGTATTGAAGCAGATAGTGCAGAATATTTGTATTCTAAAATAAGCTTAGATTTAAGCTAAAATTTATTCTTGCAAAACAGTGTTGTTGCTTCAGTGCACACACTTACTAAAACAACAAAGCTAGTAGTTTTTTTTTATATAAAATATATCTTTATTAATATTTGCCATATAAAACCACACAGTCAACAAATATAGGGTAAGGGTAACTGGAAAG
>JAPKID020004359.1:0-11726 GCA_026931265.2 Tropidonophis doriae
ATTTTATAAGCTATTTTTAACACACACACACACACACACACACACACACACACACACACACACACACACACCCAGGATACAGACAGCAGGGGCCTTGACACAGGCAGAGTAAGCATCTGAACTCTTAAGTTTATCTGCTCTTGGTCTCTAAACAGGAAATGTAGATACAGTGCAATAATTAGTCTCCATTACAGAACAATTTGGGCCAAGTATTCCCAATTGGTTTTTCCCCCTCTTGTCTATTATAGTAGTGTACACCAGCTCAGTAACATGGCTGGGTCCTTGTTCTACAGTAGCATTGAATACCTGAGGTCATTGCTACCTGAGTATCTGTTTAGAAATCTATTTTTAGCAGTTCTTTTTAAAAAGTCATAACCAAAAAGAGATTTTCTTATTAAAGTTCCAAGCATCCAAAAGAGCCAGTTATTTCCAGGGGCTAAATCCAAAAGCTTACTCAGAAATCCCATTGACTTAAGTGGAGCCTACTTCTGAGCAAGTTGGCATGATTGCAAACATGACGAAATCTGAGAGAGCATTGTTGGAATGTGTTCAGTCATTTTTATAGGTGACAAAATGGAGCAGAGAAATGCGCATACACACATATAATCCTGGCAAAGAAGAGAATAATCATGGGTGGGGAAGGAAATAAATGATTCTCTTCTTACAGGAAGTTTTTGACTGGTACAACATACATCGTTTCAAAACCATTTTACAGTACAATACAGAAAAAGTAAAGAATAATGTAACATTTATGTAGTTTAAAAACAGCCTCTGCTTCAGGAAATGAAAGATGTTTCTTGGAAAGGATTCAACAAACTGAACAGGAGAAAAAGGAGTTTTATCTTGCTTGTAAGCAATGGATACAGATAATGCCCCTTTCTGCCACACTTGTTCCAGAAATCAATTAAAACTATTTTTGAAGGAAGAATCAGGATTCATTTTGTTTCAAATAATCTCTTTAAAATGTAAAATTTCAGAGGGGGAAGACTGGCTCTAATTTTCAGAAAAAAAGAAATATGTACTAGCACCTCAACTGTTCAGTCTTGAACCTTCAAGTCCTATAGACCAGGGGTCCCCAACCTTTGCAACTTTAAGTCTGAAGGACCTCAGCTCCCAGACTTCTCCAGCCAGCAAAGCTGAAATCCTTCAGACTTAAAGTTGCAAATGTTGGAGCCCCCTGCTATAGACGCCATGAATAGTTTACCTTTCTTTCTCATTTATTTGCACTATCAAAATAGAATCTTATAGATACTTCTTTGTCTGGTCATAAAAAGTTTGAATAACTTTGTATTAAAAAATAAAATATAATCCTTTAAACCTTTTTGACCCCAAGATTTAAATTGGTTGTCCAGCAATGCTTGAACAATGTGGACCTCAATACACTAACCAACCGCTTCTCCTTTCATCTCAGACTGCTACAGCCATTAGCACAGGACATGGTGTGATTTGGACTGTTTCAGTTCAAAAGCATGTCTTAGCATTTTAAACATTAATTATTATTAAACAAGCATTATTATTTTTGGCCAGCTCTACAACTTCAGACTAATTTGTACTGCAAGGCTGATGTTTTTTGATACAACAAAATGTTTGAATCCATTCAAAGTATGGTAGAGTTATTTATATGGCTACATACTGTGGCTTAATCAAACTATAGCGAAACAAAGCATTTTTTAAAAGACAAGGCAATCTTTTGATGAGTGAAGACTGCCTATTTCGATGTGCCAAAAGCCTTAAATTGAAGAAATCACATTAAACACAACTGATTTAAGAACAGATTTCAGTTTGCTCAGTGTTATATGCAAATTCTTTCTTTCTAGCCAATGATTAGACAGTCTGTTATTCTAATCTACACTATGTGTATTCTCAGGTTCAAGGGATAGGACCCATAACAAGCGAATAACTTGATAATTGAGAAGCATTTTTACGGTAACATCTTCATTCATACTGGGGCATTTCCTGGGATAGTAAAAATCATTTCTCAGTATGCATTCACCAGTCCTTCAAACCTAGAATGGCCCTTTGCCAGCAGAACTGTGGAGTCTCTAGGGAAATACAAATGTTGGCACTTTCTGTCAAGTTAAAAGCTAGAGCTAGTTTTTTCCTGGGAGGTAAATTAAGTGCTACTGGACCATGGCCAGGTTGAAAAATGCCTGGCAGAGATGGTTGAGAAGAATGCAACAGGATCTATTATTTCTTTTTTGTGGGTATTAAGCAAATTGTAATATTGTATTTCATGGTTTCTATATTTGTCACTCTTCATTACCACAATGGCCTTATTTTCAACAGGAAATATTTTTCCTTGGGTCATATGCTGATAAGCTCAGGAAAGTTGTCATTGTGGACAAATTGCTTTTAAAGTGAGAAACTTTTCGTCTCTCATCTTGAATACAAGTATAAAAGATTCACAAAAAATCTACTGCCTCCAAGATTTTGCCTTTTGATTTGTTACTTGTATAGGAATTTGTTTCCAATAAGTTCTTATTTTTCTGTTTAAATTGAATAAAAGACATTTATTTATTTATTTATTTGTTTGATTTATAGACCGCCCCCTCTCCCCTAGGGGACTCTGACATCTGACAGGTTTTGGCTAAATCAACTCTTTTAAGAATTAAGATTACTATTTCTTGTTTCAATTATACATTGAATATGTATGAACTTAAATTAGCCAAGATTTTTGTTCTCCAGGTCTATATTTGTGAAAAAAAGACAAAACCTAAGTGAGATTGGAAATACTTTACAGGAATGTTCAACAAACAGATTTTTAACAGATTTTTGTTAATGGGATTCATATTCTATTTGGCCTCACCTAAAGAGAGGTCTGCAGTTTGACAGTTCAAATCCCTAGCACTGCATAACAGAGTGAGGTCCCATTACTTCTCCCAGCTTCTGCCAACCTAGCAGTTCAAAAGTATGTAAAAATGCAAGTATAAAAATAGGAACAACCTTTGGTGGGAAGGTAACAGCGTTCTGTGCGCTTCAGGGTTTAGTCATGCCAGCCATATGACCACGGAGATGTCTTCAGACAGTGCTAGCTCTTCGGCTTTGAAACAGAGAGGAGTACCGCCCCCTAGAGTCAGGAATGACTAACACATATGTGTGAAGGGAACCTTACCTTTTTAAAGAGAGAGGGCTCAGATTTCATGTCCTTTATTTCTAATACCAGAGCTGTTTTTATTTTCTTTGTAGTCCATCCCTTCAGGAATCTCGTCAATTGCTTGAATGAATCGTCTTATGCTAAATTGGCACAAGACTTCAACATGTATTCAAAATCATATAGAATCTTAGCATGTGTTATCTGCCAGAGGGGTCATTTTCTTGGTTGCAGCAGAAATGATTGAGGAAAAGTTTCTGCTATCATCACTGGTTTTTAAAGGACAGTAAATTTGTATAACAGTTTGATCCTGAACAACAGAAACCCAGATGGGACTCTATTTTTTTAAAAAGTAATTATGATAGCAATTTTAAAAGAATGGTTTAACAAAATCTTTAAAATGGAGGATTATTTACTTTAGGTGCGCAAAACCATAGAACAGAATAGACTAAAACAGAAAAGAGCCAAGCCCATAGGATTGGCTGTTAGCTCTTATTCTAAGAAAGCTGTTATACAGTCATCCTTATGAATTAGTCATTTATACTGAAAGGAAAGAGTCGTTAATCAGAGACCTTTTACATATAAAATATATAAGGACTACAGTAAACAGAAATACAGTACACTTTTAAGGGCATCACAGTTCTCTAAGATAAGTGACTAATTCTGTTTGTCGTTTGCTATGAGAGAACAATCCATAAAATAAAATAATGGTTTATTATGGGTTGTGATAACCAAACTCCATATTTAATAGGTTGTCCATCCAGTACTATTGAGAAAAATGCAATAATACATCTTAACAAGAACTGAATTTTCTTAAATAAATTCCTTACTCATCAAGATCAGTGGGGCATTAAAAGTTTACTCTTTCCAGTGGTGACTGACTCAAGGGAGAAATTCTTATCTCCTGTTCTCAGTCAAGAGAGCCTGTGTTGTTTGAGGAATGTTTCTGTCATCATGCAACCAACATGAAAATATGGAATGCAGTAACCTTACTGACAAAGCAGTACCTATTTATCTACTTACATTTGCATGTTTTTGAACTGCTATGTTGGCAAGTAACAAGGGTTCATCCCATTGTGCAATGCTCAGATCTTAAACTTGGGCTGTTGCAACTGACAAGTTCAGCATCTTAACCACTGAATAGCAATTTCTGAACCACAACATGTAATCAAGGGGGGGGGACGGAATCAAAAAGATGGCAGCCACAAGCCAGATCAAAACAGTGGAGATGGTTGCGCCCATCATCTTGACTTTTTTGCCTTCTCCTGAGGACACCCTAGCCTCTAGCATAAAATTTAGTACTGAAATGTCTATAAATTTGTTTTATCACATGCTTATTGTCTGCACTTGATGTATCATGTTCCACATATTGTTGGGAGAGGGGGGATGTGATCTTTGAATTTGATCATACAAGGAGCATGGGAAATCACCAGAACTTTGTACTTAATAAAATCCTCCTCTAAATTCACAGGGATCTTTTACACAATCATTTAATCAAAGACAAAGACTGCTAAGTAAAGTTGTTTAAAGGGCATTTTTCTTACTATGAAGTTTGGTTGAGGAACACTTACCTCAATAAGGAATACTCCTAGTCTATTGGTCCTATGATTCTCTCTGTGGAGTCCCAAAAAATCATTTGCAGACCTAGCTTTCTCAGAACAAATTTATTTTTGTTCCTGAATGTGTAGCAACTCACACACCAAAGAGCAGAATATTCTTGCACAACACTATAAAAATTCATGAGATTTATTATCTAACCAAATAAACCTCCTCTGGCTAGCATTTTTATTGATTGTGTAAAGATGTCTAGCATTTTTGCAAAGACTTTTGAAGAATGAAAGACCACTTGGAAGATTTACTTTTGCCTTGTGGGAGAGCAAAC
Source organism: Tropidonophis doriae (assembly GCA_026931265.2). Classification (NCBI taxonomy): domain Eukaryota; kingdom Metazoa; phylum Chordata; class Lepidosauria; order Squamata; family Natricidae; genus Tropidonophis; species Tropidonophis doriae. The sequence goes on from JAPKID020004359.1 coordinate 4,974, forward strand.
CTTTTGCATTTTGTCCTTTTGTGCTTTTGTGGGCTGAATTCTTAACCTCCAGGATTTTGTTTTCAACAGAGCATCACATGCTATGACCCATGTACAAACCCATCTGTCACAGCTGACAGTATTTCAATGCGAGAATCAAGCTAACATCTACTTGCAAAAATAACAATATTCAAAGAACACCTGCTCTTTGCAACATATTGACATATCAAAGCATCAGTGTTTTGGGAAGGTTATTATCTGCATGAGCTTTGCAACATGTTAATTCAAAGGTCATACCCAGATATTTTAATAAACAAATAACATACTGAGAGGTCTATGAGCAACTAATATCAGATCATCCAGAAATGTGCAGCCAACTAGGTTTCTTCCAAAGAGAAACAAAATCAAACACTGATTGTAGAGTGGGCAAACATAGAAGAATTATCCATGAAGCTGATATGATTTAGATCTCTGTAAAATGTGATCCATATAACAAAATGGTTACAGAGCAAATACCTCATTTGAAGTACTCAGCATATAAATTCTAAGTGATTTCCATGTTTGTTTTAAAGCGGTCCTATGCAAAGTTGGACTATGTTTTTGCCAACATAAAAGCACTTAATCTTGTGGTTAGACCTAGTATGACCTCTGGATTTAGATTATGATTTTAATTATCTTTAAGAAGCATCTTAACCATAATTTCAAATGGTTTGGAAACCATTGTCATGGATTTAGTCACCTGAATTACCACCCAGTATGACATCAAATTCAAACATAAGCATTAATCTGTGGTTAATTTCTGCTTCTGAGATTATTAGAACAACTGTGAAAATAAGCTATTGTAGCTACTGTGTCTGCTTATCCCCAACATTGTGGCTGGTTTTATTTCAAAATATGTTTTTAAAGTTTCAGGAAGTGTTGGCTGGCCAGTGCAAAAAGGTGACTAGAATATCAACCAAACAAATGGTTAACCAGCAATTCACAACTGGCCACAGTTTGCCATTTTGTCTGATCCCAAGGCAGTGTGTAAATTGTTTACTCATTATAGGCACCAGACTTGCTTTCCTTTGTTGCATAACCTCACTCACTGAATTTCTCAAGCAATTATAAGTAGCTCGTTTTTAATAGTTGTGAATTTAGCAAGTATAATTAAGTCACTATTAGGGCAGATCTGGCAAACAACTTTAGTTTGAAAATATCTTAGTGCTATAGAATAACATGAGGAATGGAACAAGACATATAATCGTTTTAGTCAAATCAACATTGCATTGTTAAAAACACATTATAGTGTTCCTGTATGTACAGTGAGATCATTATCATTAATTATCATTTAATTGGTTTTAAATACTTTAAAAATATTGTACCTTAAATAAGAAAACCATAATTTTTAAAATAGTTGCATAATAATTTTATTGGCAAGTATGCTGCCACCTCACCCATCCACCCAAAAAACCCAGCCCATTGAAGCTTAATAACTTTTTTTAAAGCATATTTGGCTTGAAAACACTATATTGCCTTGCTGGAAGAAATGTTTAAATTTGTAGAATTCAAGTCAATTTGCCAGACTGAGTTGAAAGTATATTATGTATATATTGATTCAATAGCATTTAAACTTATATATTGCTCCCTAGTGCTTTACAACACTCTCTAAGCTGTTTACATTGTCAGTATATTGCCTCCAACGATCTGGCTCCTCATTTTACTGACCTTGGAAGAATGGAAGGCTGAGTCAACCTTGAGCCGATCAGAATCGAACTCCTGGCTGTGGGCAGAGTTTGCAGGCAATACTGAATTCTAACCACTGCACTACTACGACTCCAGGATAATCTCAATGGATGTACAAAAATGCTTTTGTTCATGTTCCTACATACTTCCTCTTCTGGTGCAATTGGAATTAAAGACATAGGATTTGAGGAGAAATAAAATATGTTTGTTCATTATTGTTTTTCTAACACTGTGAACAATCACCATTGAAAAGTCAAGCACTATCGAAGACCACTTTGAAGCCTTTTAGGGACCGCACATGAAGCATTCTAAAATGGGGATTACAACACCAGTCCTAATCACCCTCAAAGACAGCAAATAAAAGATATCTGAATTGCCATACCATCTGCACATTCCTACCCACATTTCATAAGCAATACTCCTGCTTTGTTTCCATCTTCCTGCCTATCCTTTGCCATAGAGGAGACACTCAAAACATTAGACCATGGAAATGCAGTCATGAATTTGCTAATAAAACTTGAGACAACCTTTTTTCCTGCTAACACAAAGCTCTTATGTCTCCTTGTGCTGGCATGGGAAAAGAGTTCTACAACCATGGCAAATTGCTCCCCTTGTACTGTCCCTTGGGTAGAAAACGATTATAATAAAGAAAATCTAAATAAAAGTTGTTGAATTGGCTATTGGGGAGTAATTTAAAACACACTGTGTGTGGACAAATGTCCTTTATTATTTTTTTTACAGAGCTCCTTTCTTCATTTAAAGAGATGTCTAGTCAAAGTCTGACTTGAAAGTTAGGACTTCCAAGAAAGAAAAGAGGAAATTACTTATCAATAGTCAGTAGTCAGAGAGCAGCTGAAGAGGCCCATACTTGACTGGTCATAGTTTTGCCAGCTAAATTTAGATGCACTATATTTCTATTTAAATAATTGGAATTATTAGCTAATATGAACCAGTGTATATCCACCCACAGATACACATTCTAAACAAAACGATCTCATTTTAAAGAAATCAATTTCTTCTTTCCCCGTGTTTTCCCAAAAATAAGACAGGGTCTTATTTTCTTTTGACCCCTCAAAAAAAGCACTTGGCCTTATTTTCAGGGAGGTCTTATTACTTTTGAGGTGCAGGAGATAGCAAGTGTGATCACCTCATGGCTGCTGCTGTGTTGCAATATTTTTGGGGAGGGCTTATTTTTGTGGGAGGGTTTATATTAGTGCATGTGCTCAAAAGCCCAATTGGGCTTATTATCGGGAGGTCTTATTTTCAGAGAAATAGGGTACTAATGATGCATTATTGATCACAGGCTATACTGATGGCTGCATTTAAGGCAAAGGTCCTTTATGCATCTTTTCATCTCCTTGTATCTCCTCTAGGCATATGACAGAATCACTTTCATTGCGTCTTGAAAAAAACTTTTAGTTTTATATTTTAGTGGCTTAATAAAATAAAAAGTTAAACTTGGAAGAAAATATGCAGCTTACCATGTATACCTTAAGGGGAAACAGACTACAGGCAGTCCTCAATTTATAGCCATTCTTTTATTGATTCTTCGAAGTTATAATGGCACTGGGGAAAAAAAAGACTTTACAACTAGTCTTCACACAATTGTTACAGCTTCTCATGGTCACAGGATCAAAATTTGAGTGTTTGGCAACCAGCAGTATTTACAATGTTTGCCATACTCCAGGATCATGTGATTGCCATTTGTGACCTTCCTACCTGGCTTCTGACAAGTAAAGTCAGTGGAGGAAGCTGGATTCACTTAATGACCATGTGAATCATTTAACAATCGCAGTGACTTAACAACAGGGGCCAAAACGAACCCTCAACTTACAACAATAATTATTGGCTGACGGCTACCACAACACTCATTTTCTTCCTTTATCATTATACTTCTGAGTCTCCTAGAAGACAAGCTCTTAGCATGCTTAGAGGCATTTGAATGACATTTTAAAGTATTCACCCACAAATAGCCACACTTCCCCCAAATCTCATCCAATGTGTGAGTAACTCCTTTCAGAATTACCAATCAGCATTTGCCATTTTCATTTCTTTCTTTCCCTTCTCATTTAGTATTGCATGCTGCCCAGAGTCCTTGAGGATTGGGATGAGTTATAAACAATGAAAAATAATTGAATAGTATTTTTTTTGTATTTTCAAAGCAAAATCCACATCACCACCAGATTAGAGCAAAGAGATGGAGAGCACTTTTAACTCTTTTCTGCCAACCAATTACCCATCTATATTTTTGCAGCTGAAATCTGGTAGTCCTAGTAACGCAGTAATAGGTACAGGGTCCTACACATTTCCCATCCCAAGAAGAACATTTCAGCTGTTCTCATTGCACAGTTGCAATGTTAGCATCAAGGCCCTCCTCATCCAAATAAGCAGGTGGATCTCCTAGCCCAGTAGGGCTAGCTTTTTACATGTTTAAAAAAAGGGACATGGTACATGGTTCCAGTTAAGAAGATACTCTGCTATTAAGAATGACCTTATGTGACCTTAAATGAGCCTTAAATGATCTAACAGCATGTTTGCTTAGCCCAGCAACAAACAGCTGGCATCTATCACAGGCTAAAGAACAAGGTTGGAAACACAGATACGTTTCTCTGCTTTAAAAGAAGATTTACAATTCCAGGCCTATTTACTTGCTTCCTATGCATTCTCTGGGAGTCTCCAAAGCCAGGTCAAGGTGGCCCGGGTCTGCCTTGCACTGGCCTGGGCCTTGAGCCAATCCCACATGCAGGGACAGGCCTCCTCCCCTCCCCTTCTCACATAGCAGCTGCACACAACAGGAGGCAAAACAGGAGTCTCCACCAAGAAAACATACAGTATATTAGAGCCGGTGGTTTACTTTGTACCAGGCATTTTATCTGGCCTCTTTTGAAACAGACAGCTAAGAAAGAGGCTGAATGCAAAAGAAAAGGCAATAGAATCACCCTGAATAGTAGCAAAACACCTGCAAATCAATCAGCCATTGCAGCTCTCCAAAATAGCTTGTTTGAAACCCTATCCTGAGGAAGCTCCAGTGGCCCACCTGAACAGAACCAGAAAAGCTGCTGAGATTTTGCCTTATGTTCTACCCTGGCTCTTCTATGGAGAAAATGCAAGGGGGGGAGGTTGCTTTTTGAAGGAACGTGATGGAACAAAGAGGGATTTTTCAATCGAGGCATCTCACTTTTAAAATGCATCCATCCACGTTTATTTCCTTAGCCTTTCAGATTTGTTAGTTTGTATCACTTGACTTTAGGCCAATGCCTCTTGGTTTAGCTCCAAGAGACTTTCATTGGTGTGATTGTAGCTGCAATTAAGATGATAAAAGGGAACAGCAGTATTTTCTTTTACGTGGATGGGTGGAATTTGGTTGCAGCAATGGCTGCACTTTCCTCAATGAAACAGAGAGGGGGAAAATGTGCAGCTATGTGTAATTTAAAGCTTAGATTTGGTAAAAAGGCTAATCCTGCATACAGCTGATGGTGATGGTTATCCAGTGCCTTAGTCCGGGCCAATGGCAGTAGGGAAGGTGAATGACCATACCTGGGAGTAAGAATGGCTCTTAACATGCTGGGCTTCAAAAGCAGAATAGTGTTTTGAAGGGAAGAGCTTTCTACTGGTTACCATTAATTCTTTCTAAGTGTAGCAGAAAAGGAAGAAACTAGTCAACAATGACAATTATACCTTCTCTTCTCATATTATATAATGTCAATCATATTATTATTATAATTGACATTATTATCATTTTGTCTCTGGGGTCTGAGGATGGTGTAATCATTCATAGCACTCCTTGCTCCAAATTTTCCTCAAAAACCCTCTGAATGAGGTTGGCCAAGAGAGAACAACAACAACAATAAAGAAGGCCATCTTGTCAACTGCCTATGTCTTCTCCTACAGTCTGCTTCCAAATGTCATAAAATAAGAAGTCTAGATGCACATGAATAAAGTACAGGGGTGCACTGTAACAGCAAGCATATTAAATCTCGCTATCAATTTTTCTTCTGGGTGGCCTGTCTTCTTCAGGAACCTCTAGAAAGGTTGCAAAATGTTTATCAATAACTGTAGCTGCTAGAAACCATCTAATTATGTAATGGAATGTGTGGATGACCTTGGGAAATGAGAGGAAGAAATGCTGCCTAGGAAACAATCAGACAAGAGAGGTAGAAGCCCCCAAACTTAGAAAGCTGTAGTAATGGATCAAGCAATTAAAAGTGGTGGTGGGACATTTGTAAATTCTGAGGTGGGGAATAGTAGCCCTTTTATGATTTGTGGATGGATGGCTCAGGAATTCTGGGACTTGAAGTCCACAAGTCATAAAAGGGCCTTCATCCCCCACCTCTGGTACATTCAGACTTGTAAGATTTCGTTAATATAGCCTCAAAATAAAGTAGAATTAGTTTCCCAAATGGTGTTTCCTATCTGGTTTACCATGTAAGGCTGACATCAATCTTGCAAGTCTGAAAGAGCGAACTTCCCTTTAAAAAAAAATCCTTTACATTCTTCTCGCCTATACTCTTCTGATTCCTTCTATATAGCAGAGGGTAAACATAATTATAATTATTTGAATTTATTAGCTGCCATATTATTTTCTTTACTGAAAGTATGATGGAAAAAGTATGATTGAAGTTTACAGTTTTGGAGGCATGAATACAAGAGACAAGGCATTTTTTTTAGCATATATAAGCATTTCATTAGATTGAAACTCAAGGACTCACATGCAAAATTAAAATCTAAATTTGTAAAATGAACACTTTTTAGTTTAAGACTATGCAAGGAGCCCTATAAATAATGGTTGATATGAATGGATAGATGTGTCATGTTTCCAAATGATCTATGTATTAAAGGTCCTATAATCAAACTATTTATTCATGACCTGTACAAGTAAAAAATACCCAGGATCATATCTTATTTAACTGGCCATTGATAACATGTTTACATAATTCAAAACAAGAAGCACCATGAGAATCAGTAAAAGAGAATATACAGTTGTGGTCAAAATTATTCAACCCCCAATGCTGTAAAGGGGTTTAGGGACTATAGTGTACATTTGGAATT
>JAPKID020004360.1:0-11726 GCA_026931265.2 Tropidonophis doriae
TCCTTGTCAAATTAGAGACTGGTTCAGGCAATATTGTATACAGGAAATTCTTATGGTAAAGTTTTGTTTTGTTAAAAAAAGTTATCATTCAATAGAAAATGAACTATTGGCTCGTTACTGCTTATTGGCTTAAAACAAAATGACAATTTTCATTAGGACAAAACCAACAGAATTATATTTTAACATGCTACAAGAAAGTAAGTGATATCCTTTAACACTTGCACAATTCAAGCAAATATTTTGAGGAGTTTCTATAAGCATAATTCAGCTAAAGTTCATCAACGGTTAAAGTTTGTCCTAAAATAGACGGGGCCAACAGAATTTTAGATCCCCTAAAGCTCTTTGGAAAGAGCTAGCTTATCGCAATGGACACTTCTCACCATCCTTGCCTAAGGCAGTTTATTTCTCCAAAGGAGTTAACTGTGATTTTTTGATTAGACCTCCACCATCCATCCTCCACAAAACACCTACAGAACTCTTCCAACATTGGCATTAATCCTACAATTAGTAAATGGACTTGTCAATCACAGTTGAATCCATGTCTCTCCCACTCCCATCCTTATTTTTATGGAAGAAGGCATATATTATTTGCAGACCCAGCGTCTGGCTGTCTGCAGCACCCCAAACCGTTACATTATTCATGAAGCTTCACTGTTCACTTAATTGCTCTGTGGGGCTTTAGTCTCGATAAGCTGTTGCTTTGGTTTCAGGCACTGCATTTGCCTCTCAAAATTTGGAGATTGGTTTGATTTGATTGGAACATACCTTTAGTTACATTACTAGTCGTCAATTATTATACACTGGCAACCAGCAGGGGTCAGTAATGACACAAATATTCCACAGCATGATATGTAATTTTATTATTCTATCATAATTTAAAGTATACACTGCACGGTCACTTTTCTTTTTCACACAAACATATACTTAATAGTATAGCCATGAAGCACATCTAAAACAGTTTGCAAAATATTGGGCATACTGTGAGTTTTGCTTTGTATTCTTTTTCTCAATCTTAAGTCTGAAGTCTTCTAAAAGAAAGTCAGTTGGAGTGTCTGTGAAAACCAGTGTTCCCTCTAAGTATATATTTTCTCCCGGAGACCATTCATTAGATTTAAACTATCTATATGTTTGGCATTAACTAAAGTTCTTTTGGCTATGATGGACTGTTTAACAACCAATATGTGCAAATAACATTTTCTTTAAAAATCGCACAATAGGACAAGAAAGAAAAAGCATTCCCAATGCTAATTTTTCCAAAATAGGATTCATCTCTGGATTTCATAGTTTTTAGTTATTTGTTTTGGATTTTTGTCAGCACATGAATGTATGCACATTTTGGAAATGCAGAAAATTAGCATACACCTGTTGTTTACAATGGGCTTACATTGTAGCTACAATTCTAGACTTGTCTAATTAGACTTCTTCCACAAATACCTTTTCACTTGGCACATAAAAATATGAAAAAATTCAACTATTCTAAGACCATCATGTCTCTCTCCATACAAGACTGGAAAGGGGACAGGGGAAGAAATACAGTAAGGTTGGCTTCATATTCTATGTTGCCTTATTGCCTTAATAACTGACCAAAGGCAGAATTTTAAACATTTTGTAGCTGAAAAAACTAAGTCATGTACTTGACCCACAAAAACTGAACCTCAGGTTCATTCTAACACTGACATCAGGCACATTTTGAATATACAAACTAGCAAGCAATTTTGCTTGTATTTGGTGACTTTTAATAAAAATGTTTATACTATTATGGTGCTGTTACTTTAAACAGACCGAGGATTTACTCATGCTCAACAAGAATTTGCATGTCATGAATCCAAGCCAAGCAAGCTAGAAGTATGTGCATAACTAGGATACAATTCCAATCAGTATTAGAAACCAATATATTTCCACTTCAATAAAAGTTACTGAGTGCATGGAAGGACAATGCAACTAAATCCAGGGACAGGATAATGGTGGCAGCTTCAATCTTTGACACTTCCAGTCTCAAATGCTGGGTAATAGCCCTGCTTGAAACATAGCAACCCATTTCCAAACCAACCATTAAAGATTGAAGAGCATGTGCCCATTACACAGTCCAGGGAACCACCATGCTTTCCTAACACAATGCCTGGTTTTGCTGATTGCTCTTCATTAAGTGTAGCTAAAGCTGATTGTTTTTAGTAAGATGAAACTCCAGCAATCCTTAAATCACATTTAACCTGAAATGGTCTGAAGCAGGCTTGTTGTCAGCCTACTTGCTAGCATGGTAAATGGCATTCCGCTAATAAGAGAGTAAAAAAAATGTTTTTGTTCAGCTGACAATGAATGTTTTATATAAATTTTTCTGTGCCTGGAGTATATTTTAAGGACCTAAGTGCAACAATTCTAGCAAGTGTTGGAAGGAGCTATGTTTACAGAGGAAATAAAACATTGTATGTAAGGAACACTTGCACAGTCTCCTCAATTACACAAAAGGGAAAAAAACCCAAAAGGGCATTTGGGCACCCAAAAGTTTTAATTGTGCCATTAAATTCTTACTGACTGCAGCTTGTATCAATGATGCATCATACAATAGATTGTAGTCTATCAAAACTGATGTTACAATAAATCTGCCAGTCTTTTACACATCCAAAATAATGTTTATGTGTATGTTTGTACTTAGACCAATGCAGAAAGTCTTGCAGTTGAGTAACTTGCTAAAATTAGCAAAGGAATGGTAATTAAGTAATCCTAACCTTCCGAGCAATATCCATTTTCTTAATTTTCTACCTTTGTCAGACAATTCAAAAATTATGCTCATTAACATTTTTTATGGTTGTTTGTTGTTGTAAGCAAATAAGGCCTACCACTATCTTAGGGTACAACATTTAATACAAATCACTTGAAGACATCCATATAGATATGAAAGAGATTTGAGTCCTAGCCCGCCCCAAAATATTTTGGAAAGTCTTTAGGCCTTGTTCATATACATCTGGAAAGAAAAGAGACACAGCTTTCTATGCGTGTCCTTCATAGAAAACTTGCATTTTGTATACAAAACTTGACCCAAGTACAGTTTTTAATCCTAAAAAGCAATTCTTGGAAGGAAGCAGAGATTTGCTGCATCAGTAAACAATAAGATGCAGTTGTGAATGCACTAATTCTGAGGGCTGATGGCAAATAATTGCTGCATTCCTATGAAATGGAGGCTACTGGCACAGGGTACAATGTAAGTCCTAGGCTTGTCTTAGACCTCGGTCTACATTACCTACCTAGCTAGATTCTTGTGTTGCGTAACTGGCCAAAAGAATGACAAAAAAGAAAGAAAAGGAATCAAATAAAACTTATAAGTGTATGATTTAAGCTAGGCAATACCTAGAGGGCTTACTGGGTATGATATATGTACAGGTTACTTAGATACACATAAATAGTTAATATATAAAAAATAAAGTGCTTTCTATTAGGTCCTGATGAGAGGACATTATAAAATGTTTCACCAGCTGCAAAGCAAAAAATATTACAATCAAAAGAATATTACATCCAACATACATAAGAAAAAGGATAACACAATTATATACAATCCTCTGGATGTCCCAGGACAAAAAAGCATCCCTTCATATACACGGTATATACATATATGTTCTTAATATATTATGACAATATATATTTTAAAACTTTGTTCTCTACAACAACCACCAAAGAGGGGAGTATCCTACAAAAACACAAGAAGCAGAAAGCCTACAAATCCAAGTCCAAGTCCAAATTCTGCCCCCTGAACACTGCCCTTATTGTTGGGGAAGATGTGCCATCTCTCCTTCCTCGGATGCAGCGCCTCAACATCCTGCAAGGCACTGTGTGCAGCAGCTGTGAAATTGGCATCACCGGTGGTGAGTAAATCAAACACACAAGAATGAAAATAGATGTCCTTCAGCAGCATCTTCTCATGGCACTTGGTGGTTGCACTCTCCAGTGTATATATAGAACGGGTGTGACTTGAAGCACCAGAAGGAAGGAGCTGCCCCTTCACTGGTAAAGGAAGATGCCCACTGTCATCAATGCGTTCACTGGAAGGGCAGCCGTTCACGCAGAGCTGCAGATCCTGGCTCTCCTCATAAGCCAGGGCCAGCTCTTCTGGCATGCGAATGGATAGTGTTAAGTAACGGCCAAGCTGGCGCACAAACACGGTAGTTCCAATATACCTAGCATGCATTTCCACATATTTGCCACTCACTCTTTCCACAATACGTAAGCTTTTGGGATCCCCATCTCCACCACTAGTTGTGCCATCTACAAAAGCTGCTGGCAAATCATCAGTTACTGCCTGATACACCTTCTGGTCTGTACAGTCTTGGTAGGATTTAAAGATAATGGTAATCTGCAGGGAAAACAAGAGAAACAAGAGTGTTAGAACAGGACACATCCCATGACAGTTCAGCAGTATGCATCATAAAACATATAAATTCCAAAAGACTAAACTGAGCCACGGTAGCGCAGTGGTTAGAATGCAGTACTGCAGGCTACTTCTGCTGACTGCCGGCTAACTGCAATTTGGCAGTTCGAATCTCACCAGGCTCAAAGTTGATTCAGCCTTCCCATCCTTCTGAGGTCGGTAAAATAAGGACCCAAATTGTTGGGAACAATAGACTGACTCTGTAAACCTCTTAGAGAGGGCTGTAAAGCGCTGTGAAGCGGTATATAAGTCTAAGTGCTGCTGCTATTAAGAATTCCTAAAGATGAGCATTTATTGTTAAAAATAGAGCAATGTATTTATACACATTTCAGAAACAGACTGCAACATTTCCAAATCATTATTGCACAACTACTTCATTCTTAAAGTTACAAAAGGACAAACATACCACTATTTAAAACAGCTAAATCTCTTAGGGAGAACTTTCCCACTTAAAAAGTAGGGCTCCTTAAAAGTAAAATGAGGGGACAAGATGGTTAATTCTGTGCTGGTCTTTTCAGTGAAATACCAATAATGAAGGTATTCAATGTGCAGAATCACAAAAGAAGTGTCTTCAATGTAAATAATGATAAATTTACTCCAGAATATATCACATTCATACGATCTAATGGAAATAAGCACTCTTATCTTAGTGGACTGCAAACATCTCTTCAGAATTATCCCAAGCCCATGTGACAGAAAAATATGGCTCAATATTTAAAATATACATAGTATAAATCATAACTATTATAGTATCAATCACCTGATCAATGGCTTAAGCAACTATATTGGTGAGTTGTTGTCTACATAATATACACATTTTCCAAGCAAATAAACAGTTATGCAAAGCTATGAGGCCTCATAGTTCTCTCCTCATTTGTCACCAAACTTTAGCAGCAAATCTCCTGTAAAAAGTCTTCAATTATTTAAAAGAATGGCAAGTTGAAGAAAAAATGAGAATGAAAAATATCCAGAATGGTATGCATTTATATAAAATTCATCCATAAAACTTTAATAATATTTTAGAATTAATCAAAATGGATTTTGTTTTATTTTCGAAAGACTCACTAGATGAGACAATGGATATTTATTGATAGAGTTCAGAACAGGTGAACAGTTATTTCCACCACAGGCTCCTGCACCATAGAGCTGATATGAAATGATACAATGAAAAGAACGGAGGTCAAAATAGGAATTTTATTCATTCATAATTTTAGTTTCTTACAGCTGCCCACTCATACTTAGCCAAAACCCTAAAGAAAGAAGAAATTCAAGCAAACCATTTGAACAAAATGTTTCCTTTCTATGTCATCTAAGGCCTTTCATATATCTTGCTATCAATTCTCACAATGCCAGACACCAAAGTCAGATAGCTTTAAATGTGATGAATAGTCAGTGTTTACTTTGGGAATACATAGTATAATAATGAGTACTTGCCAGAACATTACCTTTGACATCAACAATACCTATGTGTTAATCATTCATTTTTGTTTCAAAAGTTTTTGCTTTTATTAAACACACATTTTGTGTTTTGGAACTGATCTGTTGCAAGTAGAGTAATGTGCTTCTTGAAAGTTTAGTTTAGTTTAGTTTATTGGTTTTTTATACCGCCCTACTCCCGAAGGACTCAGGGCGGTGTACAGCCAGAATAAAAACAAATATACAAAAGTTTAAAAAGCTTTTATAAAACATATTAAACCTTGGCCGAAACGTGGAAAAAACCCCAAACTAACCCTGATTAAAATTAATAAAAAATTGAGTTTAAAAATCATGTTTTATGCCAGCCCGGTTTGTTGGAAGAAAAAGGTTTTAAGACCACGATGGAAGGTGCGTAAGTCAGGGATAGTTTTTAATTCCAGAGGAAAATTTGTTCCTAGAGGACAGGTGCTCCCACGGAGAAGGCTCTCCCCCTGGGTGTCGCAGTCGACATTGTCTAGCTGACCGCACCATGAGGAGACCCTCTCTATGGGAGCGTACTGGCCGGTGGGAGGCTCTCGGTGGAAGAAGGTAATGTTTTCAGTAATGTGAAACAAGATGGGGGAAAAACAATCTGCTACTTTGAGCATCAGGCTTTGAACATCTCTGCATACCTACAGATTAAAAAAAATGTAGTTTGAAAAAAGATTCAAAGCTGGGAATAGAATTACACATAGATGTCATTAAAGGAAGCATCACAGGTATGCCAGTTCTAGATCTCAGTTAGAAGTAATGAGAGGTTTCACCATTTACTCCCTAAAGGTTTTTTTCTTTTGTTTTTGTTTTGCTCTGGTTTGATGTAAGTCCTTGGTTGCTCACATTCCACAATCTTCAGGGCTCATGTTTCCAAATTCTGAAGGTTTAACCTCCCTGCCTAGACAAACAGTTTCCCCCCTTCTTGCTCTGTTTTTCCCCTCACATTGCAGACATACAAGAGCTGCCATCACACGCTGGGTTGTTTATAAAAAGCAGAACACGATTCCTCAAGTCTTAATTATAGTCATTTGCCCAGGTTTTGGCATGTCATGATCTCCGTCAGCACTGAAAATCCTCTTCTGGTGTCTGAGTGTTATAAATATTTGTATTACAGGAGGCTCTCAGGGAGCTGCTTCCTTTGTATTGTGTAGCACTGGGTGAGGATGTGCTGGGGTAATGCAACTATTTAATGAACAAAAAAGAGGGCAAGCAATAAAAGGAAGCAAGAATGCTACTGCTATGTCTGTACTACTGTTAGGGACAGGGTGGCCATGTCAGTGGTCTCTGGGGAGGTTTTCAATGTGAAGAACAGAGGCTCTAGGCTTTATCTAAATGGGTGAAACTAAATTATGAACTTGGGACATGGTGGCTCAGTGGCTAAAGCGCTGAGCTTGTCAAACAGATAGGTTGGCAGTTCGGCGGTTCAAATCCCTAATGCCATGTAATGGAGTGAGCTCCTGTTACTCGTCCCAGCTTCTGCCAACCTAGCAGTTCAAAAGCATGTAAAAATGCAAGTAGAAAAATAGGAACCATCTTTGGTGGGAAGATAACAGTGTTCTGTGCGCCTTTGTTATTGCCACATAACCATGGCGATGTCTTTTAACAGTGCTGGCTCTTTGGCTTTGAAATGGAGATGAGACCGCCCCTTAGAGTTGGGAACAACTAGCACATATATGTGAGGAGAACCTTAATAATAATTAATAATAATAATTTATTAAATTTCTAGACCGCCCCCTTTCCCCAAATGAGACCTTTAGCCTTTACCTCATCTGAGTCCAACCGAACTCCATCTTTTTTGTGCTACTTCTTTTTCAAACATACCACACTTAAGTTAAGAAACAGACGCAGTTCCAAACATAGCAAACAGTGTGAGATCCAGAGCTACTTTCAAATTTGTGCAGAATTATCAGTGCCTTGAATCAGTTTTCAATAGGCCAAATAAGAACATGGTCTTCAACGGCGCTAAAAGATCTAAGGGTATATTTCACTGAAGGAAAGCAAGGTGTATTATGGAACAAGCAGAATGGCAACTTCTGGAGGGCTTAGCAACTATTTTAACCTTCACCAGAGTGGACGGCCTCTCAGGAAAGCTTGTTCCAAGTTGTTTACAGATTTGCAACGAATCCTGCTTGATATTTCCTTGACATCCTACAGCAGTAGAAGATGGAAAGGATTCCTTATTTCTTCCAGTTACACCAGTCAATGCTTTTTCCCATCCTAAATTGGGTTTTTTTGGAGTGGGAGAAGAAAGCTTGGAGAAAACCAAAGTGGAATTTTCTGTGGAAAATTTTATGAGCCTGATTCTTGTTCTAGTCACAAACTCCTCAGTGAACAGGTGCTCAGGAGCAGTTGGGCCTTGGTTCACACAACGTCTTCAGCCAAAACATTCCAATAACCTCCAGCAACCACACTGTCATTTCAAACTTGCCCCAAAGGCTAAACTGTCTTAGATTTATCAATCTGATTTCCAGGAATTCAAAATGGAGATGTTTCTGGGCTCAGACAACACAGACAGTTTAAGATTTTTGATAAAGGAAGTGTATATTGATGGAGGAAGATGTGCATTTATTAGTGCGTTTCTATCAGTTTCAGCATGCTGCATAAATCTAGAATTTATGCTGATCTTTTGCACCTCAGGGTTATCACTGAAAAATAAAAATGTAGCAGAAAGAAATGTCCTCATGCATATTTGGAACACCAGTTCATGGTATTTTGTCCCACTGTTATAGTAGTCCCAAATGATATCATGTTATAGGAAGAACAGCAGGGAAGGTTTTTTTTTAAATCTAGATTTCTATGGATTTGAGACAAAAGGAGAACCGAAGAGAATCAAGTATCTTATAACACACTGCCATCTAGTGGACCATCTCCATACAGGAGAAAGCTTAGAGAGAGGAAAAACATGGCGACCAGAAAGTTTGTCAGACTTTATTCTTCTATTTCCGCCCCCCCCCTTCCATTTTCCTGATTCTTCTACTACGTTCTGCTTCTGCTGTCAGAGTTTTATCACTTATCCATGCTACAGCTTTTATTAAAGCGAAGCACACCTTTGAGTTACATTATTCATTTAAAATTAACTGTATTACCAGCTTCACCGAACCATTAGCGGTTGAAAGCTTTTGCAAAAGAAAGGCGCGCGCCCAATGCCTCTCTCCCTGCCTCCCCCGTCAATTAAAAAACTTTTTCTGTTCATCACTCATCAATCGTCAGCAAGCGAGTCTGTTCTATTTAAGTACGGAGGCTTTTTTTTCTTTTTCACTTAATGCATCCCATCTGTTTCTGAAATAAATTGCAATAATCCGTGTTTAATGTTAATCAATGTATTACTAAATATGCAAATTATATTAGAAGACGTGGTTTGAAAAAGCTTTCATTTGTAAATATGGGAGCTCAAAAGAAGAAGCATATCTAAAAGGCATTTAGCTACAGTAGCCTAACTCTAACACTGTGGCAGATTTATAAAGCGAGTTGATCTTTTCCCCACAAGGGGATATGTAAAACTATTGCATATCAGATGTTGTTAACATCTTATGGGCTAACAGAATAGGAGCATAGTTTTGGAAGCATCTCTTTTTATATTTCAATTAATCCTGGCCTATCTTTTAAGTATTATTTATTATGGAAGATCATCTCAACATCAGGATGTACTTCAAGTGTTGATGAACCAGGGTGAAAGTTCCAATGTGAGGCAAAAGAATATGAGGCCATCAAGGGCTGGATCAAGACACTCTTTCAGGCAGTGGCACCACAGAAATAAGACTACTAGACAGTGGTGGGATTCAATTTTTTTTAATAACAGTTCTGTGGGCGTGGCTTTGTGGGTGTGATGTGGCTTTATGGGGTGGCTGGGGAAGGATACTGCAAAATCCCCATTCCCTCCCCACCTCACTAACCTGCTTTCCAGCTCCGTTCTCCTGTTCAGGACAACAAAAGAAGATCAGCTGGGAGACTGGAGGCAGTGTGGAGGGGACCAGCCTATTTGCCCTGTTCTCTGAACTACTCAAAATTTCCGCTACTGGTTCTCCAGAACCTGTCAGAACTGGCTGAATATCCCCTCTGAGACTAGAAGAGCAGATCTCTAGGGCTCCACTCCACAAAATAAGTGGGATGGGCCTGAAACAAGCTAACTGCTTAGCTGTTGAGATTTTACGGATTTCCCCCCCACAGCTGCATTGAAATCGCTATCCACCAATCCTTGAATCAGCAAACAATACTGGTATAAAGTTTCTGTCCTCATTGCTGATCCCACTCCTGTCTTGGTTTCCAGACACTGCTGGAAACAATTTCTCTTGAGGAGATTCCCTAGTAGATTTGGCACATCTTGAAACAATTGCCCTTGTGTGATGTTGGAATTAGAGGGAAAGCATTACTTTAAGACTGGTATAGCTAAGGACAACTGTCCCAAAGGTGCTTTTTCAAGAGGCAACTGGACTTCTTAGTTTTTCTTTGAAGACATTTAGCTTCTTCAGAGCTGAAGAAGCTTCTTGGATGAGAAGTGAAATGTCTTTAAAGAAAAAACAGAAAGTTCAGTTGCCTCTTGAAAAAGCATCTTTGGGACAACCACGACCTGGATGACTGAGAATCTCCATAGACACTAAGGAAACCTGAAATTCAAGATTAAAGCATGGGGATCTGGCAAGCAGAGTATTGCCAATGCTTATGCAAGGCCCTAAGTAAAGCAATGTGGACACATAGAGATAAACCACATTTATACACAACTCAAAAGAGACAATAAAGGCCTAAGAAGGAAACAGAAAGACATCTCCTCCAACAGCCCACATTCAGATAAACAGGGATCAGCACCAGACAAACAAGTAGAAAACAATACACTAATCAAGAAACTACCAAGGAGAAAACCATATCCCCATCAACATTGGCAGGGCAACCAACTGTAGATCAACCGCCAACAAACTCCATATTGATTTCTACTGATGATATTACCTAGTCGGGTAATGAAATGTCTGCAAACAAACAACCAGGCTCAGATAGCACACCTAAGACTCTACAGTTCTACCTGGGTCTGCAGATATTTTCTACTGGAAGTAATGTAATTTGCCATCCCCTCCCCCCCAAAAAAGAAACACTAAGAATGCTTCTCTGTTGTCAAGTTAATGCGCTATCCACCTGTCCTTATAACAGCAGAAAACTACACTAGCATAAATCATATTGTCCTCACTACTGATTGCTATCCTACTACAGGTTAAGTACTATTTTAGTTACAATGTACACAGCATATTAAGGACAGAGATTTGTGGAGTCCCCTGAGTTTTCTTTTGTCCAGCTTACCAAAGATCACCAGCTGGCAGCAAATCATCCATTAACGAAACTGCTATATGTACCTCCAGCTGTTGCCTTGTGTTATGAGGAGGGAGAGAGTTGCTTATTTTAACGTGTACCAAGTTCCTACTCTGATCCATCTATCCATCCATCTGCATGACCAATTCTTGAATCTGTGGGCAAGTTTATCAGGAGAACAAAAAAATAGCTGTTAACTGGGTTGGGGGGAGGATTTGAACGGGCCTCTCTATACACATCTCTTAAACACTGCATACTGTTTCACTGTTTTGGTTAAATGGTAAATTAAATATGACTTTTAACAGAAAGAGAATATATTTTCAATAACAATTTAAATATTTTTCCTGATTTTATTCATCACACTAGCTGTACCCGGCCACTCATTGCTGTGGCCCAGTCTGGTTAAATGGCCAACCAATCTGTGTGGAGATCTACACCTGCACACACAAACATGTACACACAACCACCGTATAACCCCCAACCTACCTACCTACTACATTTTCCCCTATCTATCTATCCCTCTACCTACCTACCTACCTACTGTATTTCTCCCTCTCTATCT
>JAPKID020004361.1:0-11725 GCA_026931265.2 Tropidonophis doriae
ATATCTATGTAACTCACGTCACCTTTAATAGAAGAATTATTAATTTTTTGTATGAAGCCTTGGTGCGGCCTGCACCCGATATGGATGCCTTCAAAATTTTCTCTGTATATCCCACTTACCCTCTTCCTAAGAAAAAATTGAAAAACCAATAAAACTTTTTGAATAAAAAAAAAAAGCAGTGGTTTTTTCCATTGCCTTTCCCACACAATATGAAAATATGCTTAAAGTGATAATCCAGCTTCAGCAATTTCCTATATTGCTGCTGCCCAAATAGATATCTCCTTCTTTTAGCTGCAAAACTAGTAGGAACTTCACCTTTCGGTAACCCTGTTGGAGTTATATATTCTTGGTATACATTCCAGTGTTCTTGTTCATTCTTCCCAGGAACATCCCTTCTCCACCACAATGAGGCAGTACAGCAGGATGTGGGAAGAGGCTAATGGGCTGATGAATTATTAATTGGCTGGAACTGCTCTATTTCTTGTTTCAAAAGAAGCTCCCTTCCCCCAGTTTTTAATTTCATTTCAACTTCCAACTGTTGCAGCCCCTTCTATCTGACCATTTTGAAATGGGGCTTTCCTTGGTTTTATATTGAAAACTGGAATAAGTTCATTGACTTGGCAGGAAGTAAGGCATGTCTTCTTGTGTTTCAAATTTAAAACCATTCGCTGCAAATTAATTAAAAAGGAACAAAGGGTTCACTGCTATAGTAATGGAGTCAAAATATTGAAAATAAAAAGAGCTCCAGTGCACTCAGATTAAATAATTCAGTCTTTTATCATATTCAGGTTGCATCAGGTAAAAACTAAATTTGGCTATGCTCATTTTCAACAAATATTTAAAAAAAGAGAAATGCATATATGCATTGATTCTTCTGTGGGGAAGGGGGGAAAAAACCCATATTGTAGTTAAGTCATTTGAAGCAAAATCAATGAAGATGGTAAAGAAATCAAAATAGTCTCAAGATGCTGCACTCTTTTTCAAAAAGCCACTGATCTCTCTCAAATGACAAGTCATTTGTCTCGATTCCTTTAAGGCAGGGGTCCCCAACCTTTGCAACTGTAAGTCTGAAGGACTTCAGCTCCCAGAAGGTTGGAGACCCCTGCTTTAAGGAACTCTTCCTACAGTGCCGCCTCAAAGGTTCAGCAAAACCTTTCTCCTCTTGGTCGCCATGCACTGCAGTGTTTAATCTGAAGGTTTAATGAACTGCTTAGATCCATTCACTGAGGGAGGGATTTTTATGAAATGGTCCAGTAGGTAGGCCTCCTGTGCAAAGAGCTGCTGTGTACAGAATGCTGTTAGCAGCAGGAATACAGGACTGATTACGCAGCTCTATGCACTGTGTTCCCCTCTGAGACCTGAAATCAGAGCAAGCCGGGCAAGGAAAACAGACAAAGACACGTATTTTGCAAGCAACACAAAATGCCAAGATTTCTCATCACAAACTTGGATTGCTCATTCTTAAAAATAATGCACCAAAATGTTCTTAACAGACACATTCAAAATATAAGCAGCAGTAAACAGGATTTTAAAACAATAAAGTAATCCTATTGCAAATCTGATTTTTCATCCAGAAGGAGTGTCAGGCATTGTTTTTAAAATAGCATATTTAAATATCATATGCACTATTATTAACAATTACATACACTGTGAAACTTTTATATTGAACAATTGGCTACTTTTCTTTTATGATAAATCAATTTTCAATATGGTTAAAATGAAAACAATATATTAATCAATACTAATTAATACTATAGCAGAGAAATCAGAGGAATCTATGAGAAAATGCTTCAGATGGGAGCCATTTTTCTGAATGAAAGGATTCCCTCTCCTCAGAGTTACTGCAGGGGCAGCCTGTGAGGCAGTGCCATTCGGGAATAATAAAGTTAAAGTATTCCCAACATAATCTAAATTTTACTCACATACATAAATACAGTTGCTGTTAAGTTTTAAAGGGGAGCCATAACTAACTCACCCTGGAGAGGATAGCTGCAATTTATCAAACTATAATGTATCTGGGTCTTTCAATTTGGCAAAGCTCTTACATCCTCCAATTACAATATGTTTTGATACTCAAAAGATAATATTAAATAGATCACTGTATATTACTGTAAAGTCACAGTATGTTGGGGGAGAAGGGAATTACTGATCTCCCCAGCATTTGTTCAAATGTCATGTTTCTGCAACTTTAAAATAATTACTTAAGATAGTAATAACTAAAAATAGTCTTGATCTAATTAAGCTATTTAATTAATTAGTCTTCTTCTAAATCGTTCTAAACGTAAAGGTTCCCCTCAGACATATGTGCTAGTCGTTCCAGACTCGGGGGGAGAGGGGGCGTGCTCATCTCCATTACAAAGTCAAAGAGCCAGCACTGTCCGAAGAAGTCTCCGTGGTCATGGGGCCGGCATAACTAAATGCTGAAGGCGCACAGAATGCTGTTACCTTCCCTATATTTCTACTTGCATTTTTACATGCTTTCAAACTGCTAAGTTTAGAGAAGCTGGGACAAGTAACAGAGTTCACTCCGTTACGCGGTGCTAGGTATTTGAACCACTGAACTGCCGACCTTCTGATTGACAAGCTCAGCATCTTAGCCACTGAGCCACAGCATCCCTATTAGTTCTACTATTTTTTTATTAAAATAAAATAAAAACTGCATTGTCAGATTTTAACATCCAATTTCTTTGTATTATACATGTTATTATTATGACATTATTATTATTATTACAGAATAATGTTATGACATAAAGTTATTTTAATAACTATTGAAGATTTTTTTAAGGAAAATGAGACCAACTGCCCTAAATTCAATTAAGGCAGATATTAAAAATCACTTACTTCAGAATCTAAAATATACAATATGAATCTAGATATCAAACAGAAGATTTTCTCCATGATTTTAGAATGGTGGGACTAGCTTGGTTTGACATGCTGACTCAATAAATGAATAAATGTCTATATTTCTTTGCAACTATGCTAACCTAATATTCTGGGTTTATTTATAGTTTTTATATTGTAGTGCATAGATATTAATATATTTTTAGGTTACTCCAATTAAGTAACATGCAGCTTTAGGGAACTAGAAAGGCAAAGAAAGTTGACAAGTGGCCACATGACATTTTGTGGGTGATAGATTCCTAATCATGTATGCTGCATAAGATCTATACTTTTACACACACACACACACAATTTTCTAGCCTTTATAGTTTTAAATACTGAAATAATAGCACCATCCTTATAACAAAAATAAAATAGACTTTGATTCTGTCAGCAAATGAAATTAATTTATTCAACCATAATTTTGATGCAGAAATAATAAAGCATCTGATGCCATGTAGATACCTATCTCCTTATTACAAAATTCACTTGTAAAGTAAAAACAAAAACAGAATGAAAAGGTGCTTTAATGAGTCTTAATAGTCTTGACAAACAAGGTCCATGTGATATCATCCATTACTTGCAATTCTCTGAATGACTACTGGTGGGGAATGGTGTGAGTTGGAGAACTCTGAAGTTTAGCATGCTTCCAGTTATGGAAATTAACTAAAAAAATACCTGTCATTTTCTCTGATATGAAGCAAAAGGACAAAGGATAAAATATATAGTTCTTACTATGAATGAGAGAGACTTAACAAGCCTGTATTTACTTCATTTTAATCCAATTACCAAAAACAAGTGGTGCCTTTTCGGATCTCAATCATGCTAGGTCTTGTCAGCAGGCATGGTCTCAATCTTTCTTTGAACACAGATTAATGCCTTGGTAAAACTTGTCTAAACACAGCACAATTAATTCATCTTGCACACATGAACGAAGAACGTAAGTCTAAAGAAACAAATTGATATGCCTCAGCCTAGGATGTAAATAGCCTACCTTGGTTCTTTGTGGCAAGTTCATCATGGTGTCTGCCTTGAAGTCATTTTTGTTCTTCCTGCATAGAACAGCTGTGATGATAAGGATGATGACTGTAACAACTGCTATGGGAGCCAACACTGCTGCAATGATCCATAAATTGTTGGGTGGGTTTTTAACTACAGCTGCAAACATCAAGAGAAAAGGAAAGGAATAAATTTATTAAGTTTACTTTAATGAATCAGAGCAATGATCCATTTGACTGAATTAATTTTTCTCTAGCCTTCTCCAATCTAAAATCCTTCCAGATGAACAGAGACTGCAATTCTTCGTGCTAGACTCACAATGCATCAGGGGAATGTCAGTTTAGAAAAGGCTAGTGTATTTGTTCAATCTAAAAAAAATTATATTTCTCCTATGTTAACTGAAAACCTCTGACAGGAGGTTTCTCTAAGCATACCAACTATGCTCTATCATGAAGAAATAGATTGCCCCTCACACACAATTACATTCAACAGCATCAATTTTATTTAGACATTTATAAAAAAAAAAGCATAGGACCAACACACTATAAATATAGAACATATTACAAGAACGTGTGCATATGAGTCTTCTATTGTTAGAGGCTACTAATCTAATGTAATTTTTAAATTAAAATCTCTTTGCTGTTGTAAATTCATTAAATCATTAATGTAATGATTTACTAAATTAATTATTTATTCATTAATTTTAATGATAATTTAACATTATTCATTAAATAAAATCATTTATGGCATAGTATTAATTCTGCTCAGAGTAGCAGTTGTTGCTGCTTCAACATGAAGATATCTGACAAATAAGCAACCAGTCTAAAACTGATCTTAGCACCTAAAAATGGGGAATATTGTACACTGATATTCAAAACATACCTTTGGGCTTCTTTTTGAACTAAAGCGGTCAAAAAGTCTATAAAAATGAGTTTTACTATAGTACTACTTTTTTCTTCCACTATTTTTAAAGATATCTTTTGGAACACATGAAGTTAGTCTGTTGCAAGAGAAAATTAATTTTAGCCATTATTAGAATAGTTTTACATCTTCCACTTTTGTTAATATGATTTCTAAAGGCAATGCAACATTATATATGTAAGATGGCATGGCAAAAAGTGACTTCAAAATCCATCTTTTAGGGCCTAAATTGAAATGCCATGAAGGAATGGTACAAGAGTCTTGGCCTTAAAAACAAAACTTCCACAATATAAACTGCCCACCAAATTTGACTAGCAGCAGCGTTCCTTTACGCATTTTCAACTAGAAAACTAATGTGTGTTTTCCACGAGTTCATTTTATGGGGAAAAAAATGAAAGTTTCTGCATGGTTTCACCTATTCAAGCTTATTTAATAACTTTATGTTTGGCTCTTTTTACCAAGACTACAGCTGAAATCCAGACAGAATGAGGGCAGACCACTGTGAGGGGGAAAATATGGATCCTAAACATTGTAGACTGGTTAATCTGCTAAATGTCAGCATAAAGTTACGTTTCAGTCATCTAACTAAAAATTAGCAGATTGCTTGGAACAGCAGAATTTTGTAGATGTTAAGAAAACAATTTATTTGTTAAAAACAGATCATGAAAAACCTTATTTCATTATTAATATTCATCATTATTTCATTCTTAAACATAGTGACTAGATTAGTAGACCACTGAAATACTGTGGACATAATATACTTAGACTTCAGCAAGGTATTTGATAAAGTAGACCACAACGTACTTTGTGGTAATAAAATAGTGGGACAAATAGCATCACCACCAGATGGATTTGTAATTGGCTGACAAACTGTACTCAATGAATAGTCCTTAATGAGTCTATGTCTACATGGAGGGAAGAAAGCAGTGGGGTCAGTGATGGGATTCAACCCATTTAACAACTGGTTTGCCAAAAATGTGAGCACGGCTGTGCACGGCTTCTACGCATGTGTGCGCACACAGCTTCTCCACAGGCATGGCTTCCGCCACACGGTGAAGGTTGACAGAGCAGCCTTATAGGGCTTGCTTCCCTCCATCTCTGATCTCCGCTGCTGCTCTTGCTGGGAGAGAGCGCATCTCTTGTGCAATCTAGCAGCTTTGAACTGCCGCTTTCCTCTAAATCCCATCCAGAAAGCGCATGGTACAGAGAAGCAGCATTCAACATGGTTGCTGCTTCTCTGTGCTGCACGCTTTCCAGATGGGACTTAAAGGAAAGTGGTGGCTCACAGCTGATAAATTACACAAGAGACTCTCTTCCAGCAAGAGAAGCAGTGGAGAGAAGCAACCACTGACCTGGAGACCACATGGAGTGTCTCCACAAGTGACCGAACTTCAACAAGGGAGGGCTGCAAGATCTCTGCTGCAGTGTTTTAGGTAAGAGGAACCGCCCATAGTTTGAGGCCAGAGGGGGGGAGGCATGTGAAGGGAGGCCCGATACAAGGCTGGAGCTGGGGAACAGCACATTCCCTTACTTGGCCGAGATGGGTGGTGAGCGATCAGTGGTTCCGGGGCAAGGCCAGAGCAGGGAATGGCATGTCCTTGGGCCCTGACCCAAGATAAAGGGTGAGTTGGCAGCATTCTTACCTTTGGTCAGCAGAGCAGGCATGGAGATTAGCTGGACCGCATGGCGAAGGGAACATAATATATAGGGCATGGCAGGGTAGGGCATGGCTAGCCATTGGACAATTTTACTGGTTCTCAAAATCATAACAACCAGTTCTCCCGAACTGGTCTGAAACAGATGAATCCCACGCCTGAGTGAGGTACCACAAGGTTCTGTCTTAGGCCTAGTACTCTTCAATAACTTCATAAACAACTTAGATGAAAGAATAGAAGGGAAACTTACCAAATTTTCTGATGATACTAAGCTGGCAGGAACAGCTAACAAACTAGAAGATAGGCTCAAGATCCAGATAGATCTTGACAGATCTTAACAAGCTCTATCTAACAAAATGAAATTCAATGTAGAGAAATGTAAAGCCTTACACTTAGGCAAGAAAAACCAAAAGTACACATATAGACTGGGTGAAACCAGTCTTAATAGCATTAACTGTGAGAGAGAGTTTGGAGTCTTAGTGGACAACCAGCTAAATATGAGCCAGCAGTGTGCAGCAGCAGCCAAAAAACCAATGCAATCCTAAACTGTATTAACAGAGGGATGCAATCAAGATCAAGTGAGGTACTAATACCATTCTACAAAGCCTCAGCAAGACCACACTTGGAGTACTGCATCCAGTTTTGGTTACCACACTATGAAAAAGATGTTGAGACTCTAGAAAAAGTGCAGAGAAGAGCAACCAGGATGATTAGAGGACTGAAGACTAAAACATGAAGAACAGCTACAGGAAATGGGCATGGCTAGTCTAGTGAAGAAAAAGACCAGGGGAGACATGATAGTAATGTTCCAATATTTGAAGAGCTGCCACAGACAGGAAGGGATCAAGCAATTCTCAAAGACATATGAAGGCCAGACAATGAATAATGGATGGAAACTGATCAAGGAGAGATTTAACCTAGAAATAAGAAGAAATTTTCTGACAGTGAGAACAATCAAACAATGGAACAGCTTGCCTTTGGAAGTTGTGGGAGCTTCATCACTGGAGGCTTTCAAGAACGGATTGGACTGCCATTTGTCAGAAATGGTGTAGGGCCTTGATGGTGAACCTATAGCACGGGGAGCCATTGCTTAGGGTACGTGAGGCATTGCCCTGTCAGCTCCAGAGGGCATGCATGAGCTGGCCAAGGCTGTTTTTCGCCTGCTAGAGCCTTCAGGGAAGCCTCTGGAGGGCAAAAAATGACCCTACGAGGAAATCGGAAGTCCCTTCCTAAACTTCTGGTTTGCCCACACGGCTTCCTGGGGCAGGAGAGGCTGTTTTCGCCCTCCCCAGGCTCCTAGAAAGCCTCTGGAGCCTGGGGAGGGTGAAAAAAGCATGCAAAAAGAGGAGTGTTAGTTGTGCGGGGGGGTGTGTCACACGCATAGCATTATGGGTGTGGGCACATCCACGCACGACTCCCCTGTGCTCCCTCTGTTTTTGGCAAATGAGGTTAGCCATCACTGGTGTAGGGTCTCTTGCTTGGGTGGGAGGGTTGAACTAGATGACCTACAAGGTCCTTTCCAACTCTGTTAATCACTAGCTAAAATTAAGGCACACAGAACTAAGGGATTTCTTTACTCAGTTGGTCTGTGAAAAGAGGCTGCATATTGGTTCCTTTTATTCAGCTTCCCTATATACTCTAAAATCAATAGTCGTAAACTGAAAAAAAATGCTAAACTATTAAATGCAGATGTTCTCACAATATTTCTATTTCCCAATTGATTT
This sequence comes from Tropidonophis doriae, assembly GCA_026931265.2. NCBI lineage: Eukaryota > Metazoa > Chordata > Lepidosauria > Squamata > Natricidae > Tropidonophis > Tropidonophis doriae. Next base: position 8,180 of record JAPKID020004361.1, read on the forward strand.
GAAATGGGTTTTACCTGAACTTAACACTTATAGAGATGGTAGAACAAATTAGTTTTCTATTTTTTTTTATTAACTTACTGTTTTCAACTATTATGAAAACCAGCTCTGAAAATATAATAGTCCTAATTACATAAAAATACATAAAATACATAAAAAGTATCAAACATATGTAGCTTAACCAAGTGCTAATACTACTGTAAAAAAAATTAATGCACGGGTATGCAAAAGGAATTTGGGTGAACTATTATCTGTCTGCATAAATAATACTTAGGTCAATAGTCTATTTTATATAAAGTAGTTCCTATTTCTACTGGGTCCAATATGAGAACATATTAGTAAGCAGTTGTTTAATTCTCATTTGTGTCAGAGTTTACTATTTTTCCTGGTACAAACTCTACATTACTAACTGAATGAATTCCAGACTACATTATATTCTGCAATCTAGAATACGTTGTAATATGTGGAAATAAACAGAAAGTATCTGCAATGTTAGAATAATTTATCATACACTACTTTCTTTGTCTACAATTAATATACATAATTTCAGTCTTGACGAAACTATTAACAAAGAGCCAATGTTTAACTGTAATTTAAAAATGCCTTGCTCTACAGGAGATATGTTGACCTACTTCAGAGTATTAGAATCTAAGCTTAACAAGTTCAAATATTGATCTGTTTTATCCTCCTTTATACCAGCAAGTACTGTAATAGGTTATTCAATTATCTATCTACTCCTCATAGTTTCCAAATAAGCAAAGACAAGATACCAATTTCAAACAATTTTACACTCCAAGTAAAACACCATTTTACTTTGCACATAACAAAAAGTTACAGAAAAGTCTAGATAACTGTTGTGATTAAGGGTAGATATAGGTTGCTTGCTTTCTTGCTTAAATAAAGGAAAAAACCAAGAAGGTACATAGGTTCTCAAAATCATTCATCTCTTTCTTCAGTAAGACAAGAGGTTGACAATCCAAACACACAAATTGACTTCTGAGAAATAAGCAGGATATGGAATGAGGTTGTTATATAAACCATATATCTTTTATTACAAACTATAACAGTATGCAGCTTCTCATCTATCAATTTCTTAAAAATTAGATGAATCTAAAACAAAAATCACAACCTGCAGCAAGAAAGAAGTCAGTAAGACAGGTTGAAAGTACACTGTGCAATCCAAAACCAAGATTGTATATTTGTATAGTCCATGTCACATTTACTGCATTGAAACAAGCTGAATCTAAGATTTCTTTTAATTCTTCACCTAGGCAAACATTAGGGCATGCTTACACTTCCTATAATCCAAAGGTCAATGTAAATTATAATATCATATCATACTCTCACACACATATTTATACATACATCCTATATTCTCAGAAGCTATTCCATATGATATTGTTCTAAAGAATGTGATATAAAGAGAAAAAAGCAACTAATAAGCAACTACAGAAGATAACATTTTAATAAACCTTGGCACTAGAAGGTTTCTGTTTCATTTTCGTAACAATCATAAGAATTACAATTAAACATCTAAAAGAAGAAGGGGAAAGCAAAGAAAATATTTCTTACGATCAGCTTGTACTTGAACAACATATCCTAAGGTCAAGGCCATCCTTTGTGAATCAACCGTAGTCAAACGTTTAGCAGCTATTGTGCCCAACAGAGGTTTCCCATTATATAAAGTATAGTAAGTCAATTCAGCAGGCTCACGGGGACCTGGAATTCGCTGCATTTTTACCATCTAAAAAACGTGCACACAAATAAAGACCATAGAAACAATTACACCTTAATGTTAATATGTTCATTTCTATATCCTACAAAAGACAATATTAATTTGCAAATAGGCTTGCAAACTTAAATTACATTTTGAATTAAATTTGCAACATTCATGAATATTCAGGAAGTTATTTAGTTCAGAAATACCAGTGGGAACTTGTTTGTATCCCATATTGACAGGTTATATCTCAGTATTCCAGACACTAACTCTTTGTTCAGGAATTGATTTCGTTGGCAGAAAGCTTACAAACAAAACCTGGCTGGATTAGTTCATTTATTGAAAGAACCAAAAATAAACATACAAAATTTGTCTTCTATAGTACACAGGAGTATAAGCCTACTAAATGCCAGGATTTGCACTGTACTCTTTTCACCTGTCAGGATAAGCAGAACTTTCACTGTTGTCTTGTTGTCTATGAAAGTCACTTGATCCATGTTCACATAATAGTCCACTGCAAATTTATTTGCATTTCAGCTTCTAGGTACTAAATTAATCTGACTGATTCTAGCTTCTTGATGCTTCATAAACTCTGCTCCAATCAAAACAGATCAGACATGTAGGTTCACGCACTAAATAACAAGATCTTGCTCTTAGATTTCCTTTTTATGCAACCATGTGCAAATCAGATAACCAACTAATAGAGGGGAACAGTAATTGGGGAAAGTCCTCCCCCAAACCTGGAATACTTTTATTCATGTGTACTAGAGGTACATTAATATATTTGGTACAATATTTAATATTACCTACATAAAACAGAAAACTTTGGTGTAAAATTATGATGTTTCTGGCTGATATCCCCAAAAATACTGCAAAAGAAGGAAAAACTTAAGAACTGTCTTTAGTTCTTGTCTCTACCTGCACAGTAAAGGTGCCACTAGTAGTGGCTCGTTTAAATCGTCTTTCTTGTTGATGAGACATCATGAATAGTGGTGCTAAACGTTGCTCCATGAGTCTTGCAAAACTTTGGTTATTCACCCCCAGCAATGTAATGTCAACTCCCAGTAAAACTACAGAAAATAGAAGGAAAATACATGCTGCAGCAATGAGTTAAAGATATATAAACATATATGCTTAAAAAATGTTTTTTCTTTCAACATTTTCAAGTGCTGTGTGCTTTTTAATATACAATATTCAATCCAGCGTAGGGCCTGCACATGTGTACAAGTACCGTGTGAACTTGAATTGGTCTTTAAAATATATCTTAATCCTGCAACATATTTGTAAAACATTTTTATTGAAAATGTGGCTTTGAAGCACATTCCACAAATCCTATTGTGGACATTATCTTATACCATTTTATAGCTATTCTTATTATTAGAAGATTATATATTTTTCACTTCTGCTCTAAAAGGTTAAATAGTTGTTTTATTAGCATCATTTTACTTTGATTAATGTTATATATATGTGTGTGTGTTAGTTTTATGAGCTGATCAATAAATAAATCAGAGACAGAGACCAGGATAGATCTATTTCGAGCTTATTAGCTCTCATCAGCTTTCACCATTGTGAAAACAATTACCTATAAGATAGATAGATAGATAGATAGATAGATAGATAGATAGATAGATAGATAGATAGATAGATCATTGTTTATGTCAGAGCACCTGGTATGCCCAAATATGGGAGGAAGGGAGCTTTCTACTCTTTTTTATTCATTTAGCAGTAGAAATGCATACACACACACACACACACATATGCAAGTTTTGGTTTATTCGGGTCTTTTCCCGTGTAAAATTAAAGGTGTTTTTGCAACGTTTCGGCAAGATCTC
>JAPKID020004362.1:0-11723 GCA_026931265.2 Tropidonophis doriae
TGTCAGCACATTTCAAAGAAAAGTTTTACTTGCTGAGAACAAAGGAACGCCATCTTCCCCGCCCCTCTGGCAGCCACTGGAGATCTAGTGAAAGTCCAAGTCAATTGTAGCCAGACAGAGATACAAAGTTTCAGTAACACTCTCAAATGAAGACTTTCATTATTTTTTAAAAGAAAAATCAGATGTTAAGTTCTTCCTCTTCCCAAGCCTGGGGAGCATTTTAAAACGCTGCTGTTTTTTCCTTTCTGAGGAGGGGTTTGCAAACTCCTCCCATTCCCTGTCACCCATCATGCACTGGCTTTTGGAAAATATTTGATGCTCCAGAGCTCACACTATGGAAAGAAGACAGCCCATTCTATGCCTTGGCATCCCTAGGTCTGTGACACTATCTGTAAGAGGGTGCTGTTTTTGGAGTGGCCACAATGAATTGAAACTTTGAAAATGTATGTATGTATGTATGTATGTATGTATGTATGTATGTATGTATGTACATTTATTTATTTATTTAACTCATTCATTCATTGATATTTAAGAAAATTTATACGACCATCTACTCACTGTCAGTGACTCTGGATGGCTTGCAAAACTATGGGGCCAACTTCTGTTACGAAGCCATTAAGCTTATGGATGCCACTTCTCCTGTTCACCTGTAGGGAAGCTGAGCTTGGAGCTCTGGAGCTCATATTAGGGAAGGAGGACAGGTCATTTCTCAACATCCTTAGGCCATGTGACTCTACCCCAGAAGCTGGCAGCAGTTTTGGATCAGCTGCAATGAGAGGCCAAGAGGCGTCCCCTCTCTTCACCAATATCAGCTTGGAGCTCCCCAGATCTTCCAAATGGTGCAGATGGTGACTGGGCTTCAGAGAGGAAGATATAGGATCCAGTGGTGTGGAAAGTAAAAACTGTGAAGACCTCAACTGGATCACAGATTGTTTCAGGCCTTGGGAGGCCTTAGGCAGATGGAAATGGGTCCACACTAGGTCTCCCCAGTGTTTTCACCCATGCGTACCATGTAGTCTGCTTAACAACTTGTATAATCACATAATGACTGCATTGGGGAGCAAGACAATCACATGGTTGCCTTGCTTAACAACACTCACAACTTTTGACCTTAATGGGCATGCTCCATTACAGTGATAAGTCAAGGGCTACCTGTGTGAAATAAAATGGCACCTTTCATTTATTGTGCAGTACTTGAGTTTTGGATAAATCCTACCCACTTTAGCAATATAAACTGTTCCAAAAACAACAGGGAAGCAATTATGTTTTGTAGCTCTTTATTAAATGGTGACATTGCTAATTAATGTCAACTTCAGAGAAACAGGTGTAGCAAAGGGTAATAAAGGGAAAAAATGAGTGTCTGTCCATTTGAAACCTGATCATGAAAATGGAGTGTCTGACCCTTTGAAACGTGATCTACAAGCAAATGAGCTATTACCCATTTTATTAAAATGGAAAAAAGAATTAATTGTGCAGTTATATAAAAATATTCGTATTATTCTCAGCTATGACCCATTTGAGGCTTTGTTGAGCAGTGGTATTAATTTCTTTCACATGCAAATACAGTAAATACAAGCCTAAGTGAGCATGAACTAATTCATTGGATAGTGGAATGTCAGCTATGCTTGGCTTAAGAAGTCTCATTTCAATTCTTCATTTTAGTTAATCATCCCATTCACTTTTCCCATGTTGGGCAACTCCTAAGCAATTCACTCAGTTATGGGTAACAGCAAAATTTGATGTCCTATTTCCATCCAAAAATAAGATATAAACTTGTTTTTATGAATACAGTCTACGCTGCAGAAAAAGAAATCACAAATTTGTCAAAAAGAGGAGGTTATGTTTCTTGGCTATCCTGTAGATCAGGAGTATCAAATTCAATTTCATTGAGAGCTGCATCAGGGTTGTGTTTGACCTCGGGGGACTGGGGTGGATCATTATTCGTGATGGGGGCATGTGTGATGACCTTAGCACTGTCAGTGAAAACGGACTCCCAAGCTCTGTTTTGGGCTGTGATGACCACCTGCAATCCTCTGCCAGAGAAAGTGGAACTTGGGCGGCCCGCCAGATTCCCGTTTTTGCTGGCAGAGGCAATGCATTCTGGTCTTTTGCTGTTTCCAATGCAGCCCTCAGGTCAAATCTAAGCATCCCACTGGCTGGATCTGGCCTTGAGTTTAATGCTCCTGTTGTAGATTGAAAGTGAAGATAGATTGAGGCCTAGATAACAATATGTGTTCTATGTGTTCTACTATATATATATTATATAGTAATGTATAGTAATACAATAACTATAAGATATCCAGTTGCTCATGATGTGGATAATTTTGCAGCAATAGTGGTAATCTACAGAAAAATAAATATTCAAGTAAGGGTATAATGAGTACTTGACTTACAGCCATTCATTTAGCAACTGTTTGAAGTTTACAACAGCAATGAAAAAAGTGTCTTACAACCAGTCCTCATATCTGTGACCATTGAAGGATCCACAATGTTGTAGGATCAAAATTCAGGCACTTGGCAACTGGTACGTCATTTGATCACCATTTGCAATCTTCCCAGCTGGCTTCTGACAAGCAAAGTCAACAGGAAAAGCCAAATTGACTTGATTCACTTAATTGCAATGATTCACTTAACAACCATAGCAAAAAAGATAATGAAATTGTACACACTCACTTAATAATCTCCTTACCTTGCAATGGAATTTCTGGTCCCAATTGTCATAAATCGAGAACTAGCTATATAAGATTGCATACTATACAGAAGTCACTTATGAATGTCTATTGCTTCAGATTGATTTCAGTGAGATGATCTATGACAGAGAAATTAGTTATATCACAGTGACAGCTGGCTGTATTTTCTAGGAACAGCTATCCCAATATGTGTCAAAACCAAGCTACAAATCTCCATGGAGCTAGACAATCAGCATAATCCCCTTCTCAGTCTCAACGGACAATTTCTCCATGTTATTTGTAGATACAGTCATGGTTAGTTCAAATAACAACATATTGGGCCCAGAAAGTATTCCCTATTTTACTATTCTTGTCCCATACCTAGCTGTGGTGATGTATATCGCTATAAGACTTTTAATTTCAAATTATCCTTTTCTTTTCATAGAGTCATGCATGCATATCACAGACAGAAAATATGTGTATGTCTGTTTGTGTGTGTGTGTGTGTGTGTGTGTTACATTTTTGCTAATAAAGAAATGAAGGGAGACTAGTATAGATTCATTTCAAGCTATTTAGCTCTCATCAGCAAGCCATACCCTTGCTGGGATTTGAACGTAGGCAGTATTACATATCAGGCAGTTGTATTAACCTCTAAGCTCAAGTCTGAATCCCAGTAATGGTATGGCTAACTGATGAGAGCTAAATAGCTTGAAATAGATCTACACTAGTCTCCCTTCATTTCTTTATCAGCAAAAATGTAACACAAAATAGTTTGTTGTGTAAGCGACTCCCTTGAAGGCTCCTGGAGTGGGGATGAAAAGCAGGTGCTTTGACAGATAAATAAATATAAATAGAAGTAGAAGTAGAAATAGAAAAAATAAAAAATAAAAATAAATGTCTGGTGTATGTGTTTTTTCACACACCCCCTCTCTCTCTGTTAGTTCCCACAGTGGCACCCACAAATGTCAGCGGAGGTGGAGGAAGCCGATCTGAACTTGTCATTACGTGGGAGGTAATTTGTAAATCAATCTCAGGTCTTCATGATAATGAGTGGAAGACATACGACAGCTCTAACAAAATCACTTCGTTGTACTATTGTTAGCAATTTAGAGAAGTAAACTGAGAGGAGTGTTGTAAAGATATTTGGAAGTCATCTCTAGCCCTCTCATCATTACTATGCAGAAGACAGTTTAACATTCCAATCTGAGTGTTTAATGCATGCAACACTTTGCACAGTTTTAGTTGCTTCTCCGTCCTTCCACTCTTGTTATTTTGGAATATAATGCTGGTAATTTGTATCTTGACATACATTTAAAAAACAGGATAAGACCTTTCAATATCAAGTATCATTATAAGAATGTTTAGATGGCAAATAGATGGTTCATGCATAAGACTTCCACCTAAGTTTATTTGCTAGTAAGTTCCAATGAAATCAACATTTATTTCTAGCTATCCGTGACTTTGGAGAATTGTAAAGAAACATGCAAGCAAGGATAACCCAAGGTATTTCCATGCCTAAAAACTGATATTATCTCTTTTTCATTCACATATGCTGATTAGACTCCTATTTAGATATGTTATGTCCCACTGTTAATGAAACATCTGAAAATTAAAAAAAAAGAAAACAAAATATTAGGAGGACTGCATAGAGAACAAGTCATCCACATCTCCATGCTTTAATATCTCACAGGTGACTCTTACCTGTCAAAGTCAAATGAGCAACTCTCTTGCATTATGGCAAATATGGCCAGCTTTCCAGCACATAGGAATAACAATCTCTGCAACTCCATACTGTATGTTCTCTATAGAATGTATGAAGTTTAATGTTCAAGTTTGCTTTTAAAAAGCATGGCCAGTTGAATACTTAGTGCCTGTAAATACATTGTTGTATAATACTACTTCTCTCTTGAAATTTCCCAATTTTACTAAAATGTAATGCTTTGGGTGAATTTGTCTTTAAATGTCAATCAAGAATACAACTGGGGGACTTACCCACATTCATCTATTTGCTTCTTTTTCACTTCTATCGTAGCCATCGCATATTAAAACATTTTAAGGGGAAATGTTTCAGGCCTCTATGGGACTTTATTTCTATATCCAAAAAGCCCTGACACAGCTGGAACTGACAGAAACCAGTCTCTCCTTGAGAAAAGTGTTTGCAGTGATTGTTGAGAGTTTACCTGAGAGCAATTCTGGGCTACAGTTTTAAAAATTATTTTTGGAAAACAAAATCTGTATTCTGGATCTGAATTTGCTGCTCATTTTTTTTCTTTTGCACTGTCCCATCAGCTTCTCATTAGATTAGCTGAATGGCCAGGTTGCGGTTAGATCATTCTGCTGAAAGTCTATTTATGTTATCTCTAGAGTTAACATCAAATTGATGGCACCTATTCAATCACAATCAAATAAACACATTACAGTGCCATAGATCTTTCAACCTTGGTCTTCCTGGATGAAACTGCTAGGAATTACATTCCAACAATAGTTTGGGACCAACAGTTCCTTGCCCCAACCTACTACAATTAAATCTGTAATTATGAACAGTTGAAATATCTACATATTATTTTCTCATTTAGTTTAACCTTCAATCTTTTGTTTGATTTTTCCCCTGGGTTAAGTATACTTCTTATGGTAGGGATCTGATGTTTTACAGGATGGATAACAATATAAACATAGAAACAAGAGTGAAAAATAATGTTGATTGGACAAGAACCAATACACTGAGAATGAATTTTAGTAAGATGAAAGTGCTATTATTTTGAGCTGATGGGTTCAGGAATAACCTAAGTTTAACATAAAATATTTTATATATATATCTTAAATTATATCACACGCACACACACACACCATTATTTTAAGCCTAAAAGAAAACCAGACACAAAAAATACATTTTCCCCCATTGCCTTCAAAAGTCTAGAAATTTCCTATTTGTACTGCCACACAATTAAAACGCTGTGTTGTATATTTATTTTAATAAATTTCATAAGTTCATTTTTTTCAATGCTATCATGATTATGTGTCCCCATGTTGTGGTCAATTACTAGCAACAACACAGATAGATTTTTTCTGGAGAGATCTATCCCCTGTCTGGTCCTTCATGTTCTCCAAAACTACATCCATTGTCTCTGTAATTAAATCTCTCCACATTGCTGCTGGTCATCCTTTTCTTCTATTTTCTTTTCACCTTTCCCAACATTACAGATTTCTCAGAAGAGCTAGGTCTTCATTTAAGGGCAACATTGCAGAGGATTAAATTCCACTAAAACCTGACTGACAAAAAGTTTTGTTGCATTGCCATGCATCTTTTCTATTCACTGTGAAGAACATTTCAGTTTAAAAACCAATCAGACTGAGTGCAGACATCTAAAGACGTAGGACAAATAATTTTCCATGAACACTATAGAAAGTAGATGTGTTTATTGGTATTGGTTACTCTGGTGTAATGTTTCTTACCCTTCTCAATATTCAGTTGTGTGGACTTCAGCTCCCAGAATTCCACAACCAGTATAGGGGATGATGGACAATACTGAGAGAGTCTAGAGAATTCTGGAAAATGATGTCCACACATCTGAATGTTGCCAAGAATGAGAAACTCTGCTCTAGTGAATAATCTTTCAACAGAACCTGATATGGGAAATGTTTATTTATTTATTTATTTATTTAAAACATATATATACCTGCCCATCTTATACCAAACTCTTGGGTGATTCCTAAGCATGTCGCTCCACACCTACTTGTCCATTTGGCAGCATTCAACAATATGATGTTTTTCTGGGCCACATGCAAAGAATTAGCCAATCCTGCTTGCTCATCCTGGTAGGATGTTCAAGGTTTTCACCTATGTAAACTAAGAAGAGCAGAGCTCCTAAATAATGTTTTTCTGTGGTGATATCTATCTTGAATGCCTTGAGCAATTTCAACCAAATTTGGTAAACAGATGACTTACTTTCTGGAAACAATACTGTGGGGATAAAACACCACTAACACCTCTCAGTGTGTGTGTTCTGTTAAGATACAGCCTGTTGGACCTTAAAATGGCTTCTACCATACTGTTGTAAAATGGCTTCTACTGTACAGTGCAGTGGAGTTGCCATGGTAATGGCTTCACAGTACTCCACAAGGGGGCTCCCTCTGTTAAGGGGGAAAATCCAACATTAGAAATTACGTTTGTTCCAGACGTTTTTAACAAGGCTTTGATTATTTTTGAGGAAAAATGTGTGCCATGATCAATAAAACATTACTGCAACTTGGCCTACCTGCACCACTAAGAGACCGGCACGATGTATTTCACACAAATTACATATGAGAAAAGAACTACAACATTGAGCAGCTTGCTGCAAATATCACGGACAAGAAACCACTTCTAAATCAAGATCAGAAAAAGCATGCCAAATGATAATGGATCAGCTAGCAAAATAGCAAGGTTTTGATGCATCTGTGGGTACAGGGAAATTATTACAACTAATTTCATTGTCGCTGAAATCAGAGCTTTTCCTGTTTAATACAGGATTAGGATACATAAATACCCGGGCAATGCAAGGTTAGCAGCTAGTAATAAATAAAAGAAGAACGAAGAATATACAAGTGGTATGCATGTGTGAAAAAAGTCTGTGTATTATATGCACCAACTGAGGACAGATTTATCTTACTTTGTTTTATTTATTTTATAACTTATAGCTCTGGCATAAGTCCAATGTAACATTTCCGATGTATTATTTTAAGAAACAGCTGCATGACACCCATCTTTCTGAGGAAAAAAAATGTTCCTCTGTGACAAGGAACATACAAAGAGTGCTAGTCTTTTATTCCTATTGACTTGACAGCTGACAGTTGCATTCTGTGTGTAATGCCAGGGAAACGGAAAGGAAAACTCAGAACAAAATGGGCATTTTGATTCATTAGAAAGTAAATAGATAAATGGTGTGAAGGGACATGTTATATGTGTGTATGTGTGTGTTAGGTTTTTGAGCTGATTAATAAATATTGATCAGGATAGATAGATAGATAGATAGATAGATAGATAGATAGATAGATAGATAGATAGATAGATAAATAGATAATTGTTTTCACAACTTCCTGTTAGGCTCCCTTTAAGGGAGGAGACATACTGTTTCCTTTAAAGGGACCCTAACAGGAAGTTGTGAAAACAATTATCTGTACTAAATATTCCTGTCTCAGCTGATGCAATAGGTAGAGTCACTTAGGCTGAATTGCTAGTCTTCTGCCTCAGATGCATTACAGTCCCGGTTCAAATCCCAGTAAAGGGTATGGCCAACTGATGAAAGCTAATAAGCTCGAAATAGATCTATCTTGGTCTCTAAAATTTAATTTATTGATCAGCTCATAAAACTAACACACACACACACACACACAAAACCTTCTGAGATACGTAGTATGCATTTCGCATTTTACATTCTTTACATCCTTTTGCTTACTGAATGCTAGGAAGACAATATAATAGCTCTTTTATTGCTTAAAGCATGTGTATATCACTGATTTTCTTTTTAAAAAACTCTCTCATAAAAATATTGCTGTTTAGTTGTAGGCAGTAATGGGACTGAGCATATCCAGTCAATATATTTAACAGTCAGCAGAACAGTAATTGAATACCAGGCTCAAAATTCAAATTGCATCTTCAGCTAGAATATATCATTGTAAAGCTGCAGAAAAAGAAAATAACATTGAAGTTTACATCAATAGACAGCTAACTGATGGACAGCCAACCTCTAAGCACATATTTAAAAATACTTGCCTAAAGCAGAACTTGAAGCATTTCTCATCAACCTGACAGACAACCTATTGTCACCACCTCCCCAGCAACCAAATTTTAGAGGCACGGATCTTATGAAAAGCTCTGAAAATATGCAGCATCTTTCCTTGTCTTCTCTGCTATTCCTCATTGTTGTATCATTGTCACAATACCAAATATTTTCCCCACTTACATATGCTCAGCATCTGTCATTACAGATCCAGATTTGAATCCAAACTGGCTTCAAATATCACGTAATCTGTGAATCCTTACGGCCCTGATTCCCAAGATACAACAGCAGAGATATAACCTTGCTTTGGGAGATTCACATTAAAGTTAATAAAATTAGCCTAGGGTGTTTCAATGACATCATACATTTACTTAATCGGGTAGATCTTCAGACATAGATCTTCTTTTAAGGCATCTTAGGAAATGACATACATGAGGTATAAGCAGACATGCTGAGGAATAGAACAATGCTATATTGAACTAGATTGGCCACTTCACCCCCACCAAAACATGACATGTAAAATCCATAATTAAGATCTCCACATTTCTGTTTATTACTATTATTTTTTATTTACTGTCTTTCAGTCAAGCAGAATTGATTCTAGGTAGGTCATTTGATTATTTCTTCTCATGCCCTCTCAAATTTAAGTATCTTTTCCCTATTGCTTCACTTATAGAAAACAGCAATACTACTGGATTGGAAGAAAAATATTAACACCAAACATAATCCAACATAACATCACATCACAACACAACATAAGCCAACATCATCCGGGACCATGAACTCCAGACAGACACATTACCGAGGGTGATACTTATCCACCCACCATTTAAAGATTTCCCACATTTAAAGATTTCCCATATTTAAAGATTTCCCACGTGGCTAAACTGCCCTACATCATGGCATTACTCAGAGAACTGTAAGAAATTTGTAATGATGATCAGGCATTATGGAGGATCACTTTTGAGAATCTTTTAAACCTGAGGCAAGCTATATATGAACTACTTAAGTACATTGTGAAATAAGTAAAAAGCCTCTATCTTTCTTACAGCACATATGCAGACACACTTTCAAATAGTGTATTTTTCAAGAGGCAACTGGACTTTTTGGTTTCTCTTTGAAGACATCTCACTTCTCATCCAAGAAGCTTCTTCAACTCTGACCAGATGGTGGGAGAGTCAGAGCTGAAGAAGCTTCTTGGATGAGAAGTGAAACGTCTTCAAAAAAAGTCCAGTTGCCTCTTGAAAAAGAACCTTTGGGACAACCATGACCCGGATGAAGGAGAATCTCCATAGATTTTCAAATAGTAATAGCTATGTGAGTAGCACATTAAATTCTCTGCATCATGTCACACACAGAATTTCTACTTCTATAGTATACATTTCAAGATTATGCTTTTGAAAATTTGGATCACACATAAAATGTTTATTTGTACTTGTAACTATGAAAATAAAAAAGACTCAATTTGCAAAGCTCTGATTGCTTCTGATGTCAGTCAAAATAAATTTGATATTAATCAAGCAGCTCAAAGCATGCCCAAAGAACTTCAACCGTATGAAGAAGAAATCAATGATAATCCAGGTACATGGTATTAATGCATTTTCACCATTTAATCAGAAATCTATTGATAAACATCATCCCTCCTCCACCACAAGAAACATGGTAGAACAGAAAATCCTAGTTTTGTATAATATGGCACAATCAATCAGCATCACTGTGTGATGGTAGATTAGTTAGAATGCAGTATTGTAGGCTAAGTCACTGTCATTGCCAGAAATTCAATTCTGACCAGGCTCAAAAATCTGGGTCGTCATTTTTACTGGCCTCAGTAAAATGGAAAGCTGAGTTAATCTTGGGCCTAGTGAGATTTGAACTGTCAGATTGCAGGCAGCCAGCAGGCAGCCGAAGTAGCCTGCAGTATTGCATTCTAACCACTGTGCCCCATGGCTCTTATGATATTGATATTGCTATCATTATCATAGAGACTTGGGCCCTTAGTCTCAAATTCGACACTCAAGTAAAATACAGTCCCCACATCCTTCCTCATCTATTTTTTGTCTTACTAATGTAAGACATTTAGTAAACTGAAGGTATGTAACAGTGACTTTTCACTGATGGTACCCATTTTATCGAAAGTTTTTTGTAGTAGGTCAACTATTTAAAATAGTTGATTTTTGGTTGCCCAATTCCACCAAAGTGACTTCAAACAGTTTACAAAAAACCACCTAATTTAAAAAACACAAAACGAACTTATAAAAATAGTTAAACAATAAAACAATACACTGCCAATCCAAACATATATAGCACCGTCCTCCAATCCAGGGCCCCCACACATCACAGTCAGTAACTGTACCTTCTGGATGATCTTTAAGTGCAGCCCCTATATAGACATACTACAGTAATCTAATTGGGAAGTGACTAAACTGGGAATGACTATGAGCAGGCATACACATCCTGAAATGGGCACAATTGGCATATTAAATTGTACAAAGGACCCTGTGACTTAGTTACAACCTGAACATCAAGTAGTTGTGTATCAGTTCTGGGACCCAAGGAGTTCAAAACATACAGCTGTTAGCAGGATTGAAGTCCAGTGCTGTTTTTTTTATAACCTTGTGTCAGTTTTTATTTGATTTTATTTCTATATATGTAAAGGTTTTGTTGTGGCTACTTTCCTCATATATACTTTTAAATAATTAGGCTGAAAGGAAAAGAATGGCGAATGTTGTTTTTAATAACTCTTAACTCTGGACAGAGAATTTGGAGGTGCACCTTATCATGCAAGGTTGAAAAATATTCCAAAATGTCCTAAATACTGATAAGCAAAACTTGTATTTAAGATTTGCTGACATTTATAACAGGGTTCCGACCTCCAGGCCACAGAAAGGTACCAGGAACAGGGCTGCACAGCTGGAATTGAGCGGCAGGTTAGCAAGTGAAACCAAAACCATTCCCCCTGATCCTTGGAAAAAACTATCCTCCATGAAACCAGACTCTGGTGCCAGTGGTCCTTGGGGACCACTGATTTATAATAGTCTATTTCCAGTTTAAACAATCTTACTAATGCATTTATTTAATTGCCCATTTTTGTACATCTAATTTTAACATGGCTTCCTACAAAAGGACAAATAATGTTGACAGCAACACCTACCGGATATTTACTGTGAAGTAAATCTTGGGCTGCAATCTCATACACACTTACTTGCAAGTGAGCCCCATTAAATTCAGTGGCATTCATTTCTAGGCAATGATAAAGAGACTGTACTCTTAATAAATTTTCACCATAATTTTGAAA
>JAPKID020004363.1:0-11723 GCA_026931265.2 Tropidonophis doriae
TCTGTTTAATGTATTTGTGTTTTTAAATTTTCCCTGTACGCCGCCCCGAGTCCCTTCAGGGAGATGGGAGCGGGGTAAAAATCTAATAAATTTGAAATTTGAATTTGAAATTTAGCAACTTGCTTGGTTTTGTGGAAGTAACTTCAATTATGGTACAAATGTGAATTCAACCGATAATACCACCTAGCTGACCTTGACCATACTCAGTAGGTAAACAGGGTTGGGCTGAATTAATCCATGGATAGGAGACCACCTTGGTACACAGAGAGCTGCAGACCAACTTTTCCAAGGTTTGAAAAAATGTTTTGAAGAAAATAATGGCAAACCACTTCCATACCAGAAACACTGCATGAGTCCATTAAGTTGCCAGAAATCTGAAGGAGACTTTGTAAAATAGAAAAGTAACATATAGTTGCCACTCTTACACTCTAAGCAATCACTCTAATTTCTTACTCTATTCTCCCCCCCACCCCTTCCAAAGAATCTTGAATGGCTAATTTGAGATAATTTAATAACCATTTGTAAGTAGTCATGACACAATATTAAAAAGAGCATGTTAAATCCTCCAAGTATTAGATGGGATTATAAAACACACAATGGCCTGAATCTATTCAAAGCCACCGAAAGGAAAGTCTAGTAATATTGCATGGATGTTTTTCTTCTTCCTAGTGTTTTTCCTGACAGTATGGAGTCTGCTTTTTTGGATAAACCAAATGCCGACCTGTTGCTTAGGACAGAAATTGACCAAATAGCTTGTCAACCAAGCTTCATCTCATAAACTGAAGGAGAGTGACTGGCCAAAAATTATCTATTCTAACCAATTAGACCAAACTGGCTCTCAGTCCTGTTGCACAGAATAATCTCATCAATCTGAGATTAAATCGTTTGAGGAATCTATTGTTAATTTGGCTCTTCAAGTAGGTGCACCTATTAAAAGATTGAAGCAGAACTCTGAAAAAAAGACAGACTGTTTTAATGAATAGCAGAACTGCATTGTGCTCATACAATTGTTCTGAATAATTTTTGCAGCATGCACAGATTTAGTTCACAGCTCAGCCTTGTTGTGCAGTCTTGTGGGATATGACTCATCATTTGCTTTAGGATCTATATCTGATATTTCACTGGACCACAATTACCACATTATTTTAAAAAAAGCAAGGCATAGATCAACAAAACAGGTCTGGCAACCAGGAATAATTTACTATGGAACAAATCCAGAACAGAAAACAGCAGAGTGCCACATGCTATTACTTACATGTTCCGGTGCAATCATTTAATATTACTGTCTACAATGCATCCTGCACAACTCATTTTACATATTTATTTATTGATCTTGGTATACCACAAGGCAATTTACAATGACATTTCCTTTTACCAATTTTGGGTAATAGGTTTGCATTTGTTTATAGCTAGACATTAAATCTAAATCAATTAAATTACACAAATACAGGTGTAAGAATGAGATTCTATGTTTGCTAATTTCCCCCCAAGCCATTATTTCACCTCCATTAGATGTCAACTCTATCAGTGTGATATGAAGTATGCCTTATTAAATGCTACAGAAGTTATGTTAGTCTCCATGTAAAAAATAATGACCTGATAAAAATCTGAAATTATAAAAAGAAATATTTAAAAAGATGGATACTTTTTTCAGATTCCCAGAACACTCTTACACTTACCCTCAAATCAAGTATCATTATATAACAAATTATCAAGGCTTGCAGCACCTAGCCAATCTTGGTTAACCATGAAAAGATTAAGCAGGGTCTGAACTAATTGATAATGACAGAAAAGGCAAAAGAAAAAAAGAAAGAAAATCCCGAGGCTGTATATGAGATTCAGTAGTAGTTCAAAAAAACACATCCCAGATGACAGTAATGGCAAATCACTTTTGTGATGCCTTACTTATCTAAATATGCTAATAGCAACTTTCCATAAAATGTTAATAAGAATAGAATGAAAAGCAATAACAAGAATTTCTGCTCATTTCTGTTAAGTTTATTAGTAATTAGATGCAAATATAAAAATAGCTCTCAAATGAAAGAATTTGCATTTCCCTTTTCTACTCCAACTCTTTGTAATATACAATTACAGCTAACTTGGGATCACTGGGGACTTGATAGGCAGCCAAAAAATGGATTAAATATGTAAATAAACTTTTGAGACTAATTATATTATGTGAAAGAGCTGTTTCACTGGAAACATTACAATTTCATACAAGAAATGTATTTATTTAAAAACAAATGATAGTTAAAAATTATCATTATTGCATTACAATTAAAATCCGTTGCAGGTATATTTTAGAATATGCCTCAGTCTTCATGTATTTTTTATCTTCTGAGGTTTATGCATATACTCCCAACTAATCTAGCATGTCTATGTGATTTGGCAGTGCAACCTTTTGTGGAAGCATATTCAACTGTTCAAAAGGCTTCTCAGGGAAGAGACTATATCTCCTTGTATAACTTTCTAGGCCAGGGATATCAAGGTCAATTTCACTGAGGGCCACATCAGGGTTGTGTTTGACCTTGAGGGCCAGAGTGGGTGAGGCCAGGGTAGGCATGGCCAGATTGATGTCACTTGTGCTGGGGGTGCCGATAGTGGTCTGAGCGCTCTGCCAAAGAAAACGGGCTGCTGAGCTCCATTTTTGGCTCCGACGGTGTTCTACAGCCCTCTGTCAGTGAAAACAGAGCTTGGGAGGACATGTGCGTGCCCTCCCCCCACCCGAGCTCCATTTTTGCTGGCAGAGGCATCATTCAAAATCTACTAAAGATCTCTATAGTATTCTTTAGCTATTATTGGAAATGTAATATTGTAGCTTCTTGCATGGGAAAGGAATATATTTATCAGCAAGAATCACCCAAGAATGCCTGGGTCTAGCATTTGGTCTCCCCTCCCCCCTCCTGCCAGGAAGAATCTAACCTCACGAAGGTATCTACCTATCAAGAAGTCAAAGAGGGATTCAGGAAGTGGGAGTTCTTAGCAGAACTAATCTACTGTAGTTTACCCCCAGAGGTTAACAATGGCTTCCAGTTTCACATGCTTCAAAACGTGTCTGCTCCAGAAGGTTTCTGGGATTGGACTGTTAGGAGCTGCTGGATGTGTCATTGTCAAAATGTATTCTAATTTAATACTCTCATTTTACAATCACTGTACAGGTAATCCACAACTTACCACCACGATTGAGCCCAAAATTTATGCTGCTAAGTGAGAAATTTGTTAAGTGAGTTTTGCCCCATTTTAGGACTTTTCTTGCTACATTAAATGAATCACTGGGTTGTTAAATTAGTAACACATTTGTTAAGTGAATCGAGCTTCCTCATTGACTTTGCTTGTTAGAAATTCACAAAAGATGGTCATGTCACCACAGGGACACTGCAACCATCATAAATATGAAACAGTTGTCAAGCATACAAATGTAAATCACATGACCATGGGGATACTGCAATAGTTGTGTGAAAAATGGTCAAGTCATTTTTTTCAGTGCTGTTGCAACTTTGAAGAGTCACTAAATGAACTGTTATAAGTTGAGGACTGCCTGTATTTCTATGTATTTATTGTTCAAATTGGCACATTGTTGCTGTTCTTTTTGTATCAGCTAGTTTTTGAGACTGAGTCAGTTTAAAATGCAGACAAAGAAACGAAGAAACAAATAAATAAAGTTGAATATCAGTCAACTTGGCAATGGACCATAAGTAGAGATTTGCGTTTCTATTTTGCACTACTTGCAACATAGGTCACTATGAACAATCAATATGAGGAGAAAAGCAAGGTACTCAATTAATGAATTTTATTTGAAAAGCTTAGGTCACAGCAAACACGAACAGTTGGTGGAAAACAAAGCTTCCAGTGATCCACTGACATTGCATACTGAAGAAAGAATCCTCAGAGATGAGCGAGAATGACAAAGATCAATTCCTGTATTCCTTTGGGAGGAAGTCAATCTCTTTATTCAATCCCACACTAGTGATTCCATTAGAATAATGTACAAATACTACATAACAGAGTAAATAGCATGAGATCATCAGAGTAATAATTTCAGAAAAATAATAGCCATTTCAGCCAAAAAAAAAAAGACATTGCAATCATCAAAAATATGTAAGTATAAGCAATTTTAGACAGAAACTGTGTAACTTTAAAAGAATAACTATGCTTGAGAAGATCAAGTTAGAGAGAAAGAGAAAGAAAGAGAGAGAGAGGGAGTAAATGCTGGTTTCTGGGGAAAAAAACTTTGCAAACAATGGTTCATTCCATGTCTGCAAGCTGCTGCAAATGGCTGTAAATAGACACACCTAGAATGACACAAGCTATTTTATTGCAATAGCAATAGCACTTATAATACCGCTTCACAGTGCTTTACAGTCCTCTCTAAGCAGTTTACAGAGTTAGCACATGGCCCCCAACAATCTGAGTCCTCATTTAACAGACCTCAGAAGGATGGAAGGCTGAGACAACCTTGAGCTTGGTGAGATTTGAACTGCCAAATTGCAGTCAGCAGTCAGTCAGTAGAAGTAGCTTGTACTGCATTCTAATCGCTGCACTATTTATCATTGTAATGCCATTACATTTTTAAATCCTATTTTATTACATGTAAGAAATAAATAAATATTGGAGGAATCCAAGATTTTAAAGTCATTAAGATTGAGCTGAGGTATGCCCAAAAATAAGACACACTGGGGAAGATACAATGCATCTCAAAATCTAGGCCTTATTTTAAAAATGTAAACATTAAAAGGTCAACATAGCTCAAATGATGGTGCTGATTACCATCTTCAAAGCACTCCATGGCAAGGGACCTAGTTATCTGAGGATTGTATCCTACCCCACACATCCCTTCAGCCGATACGCTCCCACAGAGAGGGACTTCTCTGGGTCCCGTCCACTAGGCAGTGCCAGCGGGCGACGCCCAGGGGAAGGGCCTTCTCTGTGGCAGGCCCAACCCTCTGGAATGACCTACCCCTCGAACTCAGAACAATCACGGACCTCTGCTCCTTCCACCAAAGCTTGAAAACGCACTTTTTTCATCTCACCGGCCTGACCTAATCCTTACCATCAAATTTGACTGAAGACTAAACTGTTTTAAATTTGGATTTTAATGGGAAATGATTTTTAGGATATTTAATGGTTTTAGGATTTTAGCACAGGGTTATTGGGATTTAATTTGCTTTTAGTATTTATTAATTGCTATGTTTTTACTTTTTCCTATTTTAATTTCCTGTGCACCACCCCGAGTCCCTGAGGGGAGAGTGGAGTGGTTTATAAATTTAATTAAATAAGTAAGTAAGTAAGTAAGTAAGTAAGTAAGTAAGTAAGTAAGTCTCCTTTATTTGGTATTGGAACATAGATCGACCTCTTCAATAGGTTGGCCACTGTTATTCTTCAAATTTGCTGGTCTAGCTTGGTTAGAACCTTGACTGATTCTGTTGCTTTCCATATTTCAGTAAGTATTCCACCAGTTCTTGTCACCTTCTAACTTGGTAATGACTGGAGTGTTGTTCTAACTTCACCTTCTAGTGCTAGAAGTTGTTGAAATGGGGAATTGCTTCTAAGAAATCTTGGATGTTGACTTCTCTTCCGTGCAGTGTATACTCCTTCCATTTTCTTTTGCTATGCTTTGAATTGGTTGTTGTTTCTCCATTGGTGTCCTTCAGTTACCAATTCAAGATTAGAACCTCCTGAATTCAGACACCTTTGGAAGATTTCTCTTCCACAAAATGTATTCTTCCATTTTCAATGTCTCTACAGATGCTGTTATAATATTGCTTGTTGTCTCTTGTAACAGCTCTCTGAAACTCTTTGCTAAGTTCCTTTCCAATATTTTTTTTTGCCTTTCTTGGCTTGGACTTCTCTTCCTGACAATTTCTATAGCTTGTTTTGACATCCAGTTTGCTTTCTTTCCTTTCTTCATTTCTGGCAGTCACTTTTACGTTCATCTTTAACTACTTTTTAAATCCATTCCATAATTCCTTTGGTTCTTTAGAGATTCCCAACGTTCTTGGAAATGGTGGTGGATATATGTGGAAATAGACTGTCTTTTTAAAAAAAAATTAGCTTATCTTGCTGTCAACTTGTCAGCTTGCACACAAGTAATCTGTGATCTGTTCCAGTCAGCACCTGACCATATCTTTGATGCTATAATTTATTGGAGTGGCAGAAATAGATAAATCGGTCTCTTGCTTCATTTCAGTTTCTCATGTCATGCAGTCCAACTATTTTTTTCCACTTTCATGTTTCCAACTTTGGCATTCCAGTCTCCAATCCAGAAGTGGGCTTCACATAAGTTTACTACTGGTTTTCTCTGCTTGTACACACTCACTTTGTGAGTGTGTGCATTTTGATCACTTGTGCAGCTTGCATGCAGCTTAGAAAATGTGGCTAAATAAAACGGCATAGAGCCAGGGCAGGTGGCTGCCACTACCAGTTTGCCCAAACTGGTCCAAACCAGATGAATACCATATTTGCTCCAATCCCAAACAGCACATCCTGTTTGCATGTTCTGTCAATGTCAATTGAACTTGATCATAGAAGTCAATAACTTCCTTTTCTTCTGCATCAGTGGTTGAGGCTAAACTTGAATGGTTTTCACATTAAAGGTTATCCACAAAGCCTAATCAATAATATTTCATCATTGATTGCATTTCAACCAAGTGTTGTTCTTGTTATACAATTCCTAACTATAAAAGCAAGACAATTTTGTCTTTGTTTTTCATGTCTTGATGTAGATTGAAATATTGACATTTTACATGGTTGTGTTTTTATTAATTATGTATTTAGCTCAGTTCCTGTCATTAAAAATAAATCCCACAGATGTTAACAGAAAGGTAAGCATTGGTTAGTGTATCTTTCCTTGAGCAATCAACATGCATGCAATTTCTAATAACAGGAACGAATTTAAAGAAGAGTTGTGGAAGGGACTAGATCAGTGTTTCTCAATCTTGGCAACTTGAAGATGTCCCGACTTCAACTCCCAGAATTCCTCAGACAGCGAATTCCTGCTGGGGAATTCTGGGAGTTGAAGTCCGGGCATCTTCTGGCTGGGGCATTCTGGGAGTTGAAGTGCGGACATCTTCAAGTTGCCAAGGTTGAGAAACACTGGACTAGATGGTGCTCCGAGCCCAAAAGGTAACATTAGATGGCTTACAGTTTAATAGCACTGAGCAACTTAATTCTGTAGAATGAAGAGATTTGGTATAACATCAGGAACAATGATAAATGTATATACCTACTTTACATCCTGATTCCCCACCCCCCCTTTTTTTTTTGAAGCTCATAATTAGTGAAGTAATACTCGAAACTTTTCAAAGTCTGTACTTGCCTATATAAATAGGAAAATCATCCTGGTCTCAAAAACTACCATGCATTGAGCAACTTTTGCTCACAAAAGGGCAAAGGCCACCACTGGGAAGATGCAGGATTAGCTTTAATAATGAACATTTGAGCCCAGCATGATGCTGAACATGGTTCTAAAAAAGAATTTGGAATGGAGGGCAATGCAGCTGGACTTTATTTTCTTCCTGCTGGCTTGAGGAAAACAATAAACAAGAGGGTGGAAAGGAAAGGCATGGTTGGAAGCTTGGATGTGCTTCAAAAGATGGCCAAGACTGGCACATCCTTGCCTCTTCATTTGGTCACAAGTGGGACAAACCATTGAACTTAAGGGCAATGATCTTTCAAAGGCATGAAGCATGTTTTCTCGAAAAGCATATTATCTATAAAGATGAGTCGACAGAATCTGCAAATGTGCTAATGCAGCTTTGCATGCTGAATGACATGTCAACAGTCCAAGAGAGGCAGCTGAAGTGCTTTTCTGTTTGAGCAGCAATACTGGCATGGGCACCAGTGAAGAAGGGTCAATTTCACTGGGTTACAACTCTGTGTGGCTTTATGAAATAATATTTTCCACCTTTTCTTGTCCATTGTTTGATGGGCTAGAAAGAGATATTGCGGATAAGCAATTCATTGCAGTTAGGTCTACGCAGCATTTGAGAAATAATTCAGAAGAATGTTTTTTAGGGTGTGGAGAGATGAACTTAGCATTGTTTAAGGTAACCTTATCTTTTCCTGATATTGTGTCACGGCTGTGTAAAAGATATACTTGCTTAAAAGAGTTTAAAGGAGCAGGTGCTTTGTTCACATGCACAAGCAGACACACACAGAGAGAGACACAGATACAACATTCTGCACATGCATTCCAAAGCACCTTTTTGATTGTTATGTTTGTGCTGATAAATATGTACATAAATATGTATATAAAAATGTACACACATGTAAACAAAGGCAACAAAAAAATAGCTTTCTGTCTGCATGGTCTCTTGTGATGAGCTGAAAGACAGAAAAGAAAAGCAGCTTGCTTCCTCCCTTAAGTATATATATACTTGTTCCTCTATCTGGCCTCCAGTTGACTTAAGATTGCTGCATTTTGATTTCAGTAATGCCCCCTTTCTGTTAACATTGCCAGTGCAGATGAAAATGCTAAATCCAGATTTTCTTTCAGACCCAGTTGCTTTCCACCAAACATAGACAATTGCAAATATTGTCAGGGATGCTTTCTCATTCCGAGTAAATACCAAACTTTCAGAAAGAGAAGATGGGGCAAAAAAGACAGGAAAAACACAGCTTCCACAACCTGAATCCACATATTTGGAGAGCTTTCAGATTGGGAAGGCCTGGACAAAACTTTTGACAAGACAAGTTGTTTTCTTTTCAAGGTATTCTCAACCATTTTCTCCAGGCAAGATATATCTTTTCTTTTTTCAGCCATTTTGATGATCCAGCTTTCACACTCATGTGTTATACCTGGGCAAATAATAACTCTGACAATCTGAATTTGGTTGTCAGTATGCTTTTCCTTGCATTTTTATGTCTTTCTTCAACATTGCAAATATTTCTTTATTTGACATCAACAGTCACCATCCGTGTGTGTGTGTATGTGTGTGTGTAATTTATTATTACTTCCATTCCTTTGCCTATTAGCAGTATGTTGGCATTGCCCATTAACAAAACTTTAATGCACATTGAACAGCAGACCACTTTCTGCAGTCTCTTCTTTCATCTTCTACCACAAAATGCTTACGTTTTCTTCACTTCTGACTGTCAAAGCGATTGCCTTGATTTCTACTCAACTTGAACTTTCCATAGCATGAAGAGCAAGCTGATTGAGTTGAATAACCTGCAATAAAAACAGAACAATGCTTTTGGGTGAAAAATACCCAACAGATCCACTTGCAATCCCCCATATCCTGCATTGCGTGTAGAGAAAAAGCAAGGGGTGGGATGTTAGAGATTGCAAAATTGACAGCTGTATTTTATTCTACAAAGATAAGAGGAAGACAATGACCATGTCAGTGATTAAGTCCCCCAAAAACTGGCATGGCCCTAATACTATGATTCTACTTACCAGCAGCACTGTGAGGCCCTCTTTATTTAATACACACAGAAGAGAGAGATGGTGAAGCTAAATTCATTTGAAATGAAGATGGAAATGCATAATTACTAAGCAAATGTGGATTAATTTTAGTGGAAACTAAGTACAATCAACTTACTCTGGACACATTACTCTTTACTCTTATGGGAAACAAAAACGCTATGACTTGGATTCACCATTTCAATGTTGAGCCTGATACTTGGTGGGCCAGCTTTCTGCCTCTGATAGGAATCCTGAAATATATAGACTTTCTCTTAAATTTGTGCCCACAAGCCAGCAATAAAATGTTTTAGAGAACAGGAGAACAACATATTTATACATGCCCCTATTCTTCAAGCCTCTTAGAAGTGTATTTTGTGTCACTATGGTTCACTTCCTTCCTAGGATTAAGGAGGCACTCACATGAAAGCTTCCTCAATATGACTTGGGAAAGAGCTGATTTATTGAAATGGTAGTGGGTGATGCCATTGGTCTGAATCAATAGATAAAAATAAAATAAAATGTAGGCTATCATTACCAGAATATTGATTGAAATCCTCCCCTTGGCTATCACTCACAGACATCTAAAGATTGCTTTACTCCTGAATAAAATAGTCATCAATGTCAGGCCCATATGATGCATTGGGACTGCCAGACAATCCCTCAGGTGTCAAAAAGATCATGGATCCCTAGCAAAGGATCCAACATAATCTATTAGTTGCTTTTAAACAATGCCTTTGATGTCATGCCATGGTCCATCTATTCTATTGCTTTAACAGCTGTAGACTTCTGAGCTACAGAAATCTATTTTTGAGGTTCAGAATTGTTGGTTGGTTACAATTCCACTATACCAGTGTGTTTTGATGGGATGTTTTATTTATTTATTTATTTATTTAATTATATGCTGCCGATCTCACTCTGCAAAGGTAGTCTGGGTGGCATATGAAAGGATTTTGCATATCAAATGCAATATTCTGTTTTGCATTTGTTTGTTGGTTTATTCCTGTCCAATATTTAGAAGTAAGGTATAATACTTTAAAAAGCATGAAAAAAACAGTACAACCAAATCAAATGTAATCAATAATATCTTAATTTCAAAGACTATTAATCACAGAAATGCAAGACAGAAAGGCACAGTGGACAAAAGACGTGTCATTAGCCCCACCCCCAATGCCAGTGTCAGGCTAGTCTTGACATGCGTTCTGTTCAAGAATGACCCTCTTCCATGTTCCCACATAATACCCTCTTCCAGCTGTGAGTGCTACCTATGCCCTATAGATATTAATGTTCAGGCAGATACATATGTGTAAGAAGTTACTTCTTTCATAATTAGGTTTCTAGTCTGTTAAAAGTCTTAAATGTCATGGGTAAAATCTTATCATAAATATGGAATAAGATACTGCATGCTTTTTTAGCATCTATGTTACATAGGGTTTGGGAAGGCTATTCTAAATAACACCCTCACTGCCATATTCTGCATTAAGCACAGCTTCCGAGTCATTATCAGAGGCAGATCCTTGCAGTATCCATTGAAATAATCCACATGTAAAGTTATCAAGTCATTGAGAAAACAATTCCTGACAAGACATAGAGGGCCAAATATACTCTGGGCCATTAAAACCACACAAGCCTTACTTGACACAGATTAATCCAGGATAAGTGTCTCTGTTCCTTCAAAGTTCAATTTCATCCAGAGTTGAAGAGTTGCATAATTTCCAAATCACACAAGAGTTGCACAAATCATTAGCTGCAAAAGTCTGCCTTATTTCTACCCAGCTTTAATTTATTGCCCCTCATTCAGTTATTTAAAATGCCTTGTCATTGGTTGAATATGTACGGTGCCAGCTGACTCTAGTAAATAGGGAACACTAAAAACCAAACTAAATCTGGATATGATCAACAACTGATGATGTCCAATTCCAAGCCCTCTAATGGTGTCCCTCACATGCTTAGCAGCCAAAAGTAGAAGCCTTCTACTTCAATCTCAGATAAAGAACTCAGCAGGATAACTTGGTGGGTGTAATCAAAAGTGTCATCCTCCCCCCCCCCCACTACCTTATTCCAGACATGGGATATTTGCCAGAGTAACCAAAACAGTTCCAACACCAGGTCCAAAAGTATAAGACACACCTTTTTTCCTCTAAAAAGAGGGTGAAAATTGGGGTAAGTCTTATACTTCAAATACAGCATTTTTTTTGCCTCCTGAAACCCCACCCCTTCACCAAAATGACCCTGTGCATACCCTTATGGAGGCTTCCAGAGAGCTCCTGGGGGCTGGGGAGAGCAGAAATGAGCAAAAAACTGGGCGTTTTTGCTCCCC
>JAPKID020004364.1:0-11723 GCA_026931265.2 Tropidonophis doriae
CTATAGCAGTTTGACTTACCATTAAAATGATATGATGACAGCCCAATTAATAAAGAACCAAACATATTGAAAGAAGAAGTAGAATGGACCATGGAGAAATTGCCAAACCAGAAGGTCCCAGGTATTGATGGAATTCTTATGGAATTACTAAGACCAGAATCAGTTGACATCATCACTGTCCTATGCAAGAAATATGGTCTATATAGCAATAGCCTCAGAACCGGAAAAGATCTGTTTTCATCCTATTGGCAAAGAAAGGCAATGACAGAACAATCAACAGTTAGGTGCTTAAATGTATAAATACAGAAACATCACTAGAAGCCAAAATTCCAAAACTACATCTGATTTCCTTTCACCATATCACACATACACATTTATTGGAGAAGTCAGTGACATGAGGCATGCTTAGTGGAAGAAGGGACAAGCAAAGATCTCACTGGCTTGATATTATCAGAACTGATAAAAAATGAATATCCAACAATTGAAAGATGCTATGCTTGATAGGATTGCATGGAAAGCATTTGTCTATAAAGTTACCAAGAGTCAGACACAACTGAATGGTTGAAACTACCGGATTTTTCGGAGTATAAGATGCTCCAAAGTATAAGACACACCTAGTTTTTGGGGAGGAAAACAAGAAAAAAATATCTGCCTCTGCCTCTCAGCAATTTGCCTTCTTGCAACAAACAGCACAGACAATATACACTGTTTGTAGTGTTACATTTCAGACTATACTTGTACAGATGCTATTAAAATTGATGTGCTTACTGGAAGTATAGTTATTCTCTGCTATTTAAAAGAAGATACAATAGCACCGCGCCTTTTCAAATCAAGCATTTATTTTAAAAAGCTTCTTCATTTTGTTAAGTTGTCTAGAACAACAATAAATTCATCTTTAAAAAATAAGTCTAATAATTTGAACATTCTATAGGCATTTATAGTTACTGACTTACTTCCTTGCAGCAAACAGCCTGATTAGCACAAGGAAAAAAAATCTGCCTCTTGCTCCCAGCAATTTGCCTCCTGGAGCAAACAGCAAGTTTCACTTTCAGCTTCTCCCGATCATCAGCTGTTTCAGGCTGCAGGGATTGCTATAATCTATTGCAGCCTCCGCAAGCCCCCATTTGCTGCAGATTGTTGGGATGCAGAGGCCAAAGGATTGGGTGCAGTAGATGGGTGGGGCTACATTCAATGTATAAGACGCACCCAAGTTTTCACCCTCTTTTAATTGCTATTTCCTGGATTTGGGTTGGGGGTCTAAGTGAAGAAATCTGTAATTAAGATTTCTTCCCGGTTGTCTGGGAAGTTGTCCTAAATTTGGGCCTTACTTTTTTTTTAGAAAATGATTTTTTTCGCTCACTAACTATGATTGTGATAATTAGTTTTTTGCCTGAATGTGGTTAGATTATTTTTTTCTAGTTCACTTTTTTTCAAAAAAGTATAACTATGGACCTGCAAATTCACTGTAGAATTTATCCCCAATTCCTTTATTTTACAGTGTGAAAGTAAGTTTGAGCAATCAGGTTTGTTAAAAGCTATATTGAAAAAAAATTAAATCATTGCTTAAACATTATTTCCCTGATAGGCAAACCCTCTAGGATCGCACTTTCTTTCTCTGATTTTTCCTTTATGAAAAGTCATGCAAATTATTTTTGGTGTAATTTAAATTATGTTTATAGTCCCACACTAGCAAGATTAGACTCTAAGGATAAAGCACATTAGAGCGACATTTAGCGGTCTACATGTTGCATATTTGAAAAGAATTCTGGCAGCAAATGAACAGCAATTCTGATAATGTCTGTGGAAAAATGGCAAATAGGAAATTAGATTTGGCAAGAACAGGCGAGAATTTGTGTACTTCCCTTAAAGCCCAAAGACAAAACTATGTACAAAACAATATTTTATATATTATGGGAGTTGTGGAGTAGGAAGCTGTTTGCTTCAAATCTGAAGCAAAATTTGAGGAATGAAATAATTGGATTTGGACTTGCTTTCCGATAAAAGTTCCTATGCCTACTGCTTCAAATAGGACAGAAGTGACATTATAAGAATAGAAGCTGTTTATAACTTTTCTTCCTACATACCAATATAACTGCCTTTTTTTTTGACACCACTTCTCTACATCTACATTGAGATCCCAGTAGCTTCCTCTAGTTGCTTGGCTGGCAAGCATAGCTCATTCACAGATGTCTCTCAGCAGCTACAAAGTAGGACCATGTGGGATGCCATGTAATATATTTCTAGAAAAAACTATATGCATACTTTGTAAATTCTGTGGAAGTGGGATGTTATTTTGGAAAGATTTGATTTTAGCACTGCACAAAATATATATTTTTAACATTTTAATGATAGAACATCTGCAATTATTCATAATCTGCAAGCAGATTTAAAATAAGGATTTAAGATTGGCAAGAATTAGGCTTTAAAATTGTTGTTGTTGTTTTTTGTGGGAAAATGAGTTCTATGGACAAAACTTTTCTAAGTCCCCCCGCCCCCGCCCTTCTGTTCAATCATATCAGATGAGAAAGCATGGACAAGTTCCTGGAGTTTACTTGGCAGGGTTTTTTAAGAAGTAGTTTGCCGTTATTTTTATTTTATTTTATTTATTTATTTTATTTAGACTTGTATCCCGCTCCCATCTCCGCAAGGGACTCGGGGCGACGTTTTTGTTTTTTTTAATCTTTTATATTTGTAGGACTCACAGCCGGTGTGAATTATGCCCTTCCTAGGGCTGAGTAGAGGATACTAGAAATACTATCTTGCATTCTAGTCCCACTGTGTAGGACATACTGGTTGATTGATGTTGCATCTTTATTCTTGTGAGACCAACACTTCAGAAACAGGGTCTTCAAAAATTCTCTCTCTGCCTTTATGTTTCATTCCTTTGTAAAATATATCTATAAGATCTTATGGACTGATCAAATAACTAGTGGTGTGGACTAGATATTAAATCTCGTGAATCAAAAAAGCAATGGTACTCATGCTACTTAGATTTACATATGATATATTTATATTTGAAATATTTGGATCTAAGTCTGCTTATAAATATTATTTAGGTTTGTGCTGATCCGAACATACATCAATTCCCTTAAAAAGATTATTTTGGAGGACAAGATCATATAAATGTGAAAAAAACCAGGATGGATTGAATGGAGTCTACATGTAGTCCTCAACTTATAACAGTTCACAGTGACCATTCAAAGTTACATCACTGAAGAAATTGAGTTAGGACCATTTTTCACACTTATGACCATTACAGCATCCGCATGATTATGGGATTTGCATTCAGATGCTTGACAACTGATTCATATTTATGATGGTTACAGTGTCCAGGGGTCATGTAATCACCTTCTAACGAGCAAAGTCAATGGGGAAACCAGATTCACTTAACAACTGTGTTAATAATTTAGCAAAACAGACTTAACAAATTTTGTACTTAGCAACATAATTTTTGGGCTCAATTACGGTTGTAAATTGAGGACTACCTGTATTCAGCTTCAACTCCAAAGACAGGTGTTCCCATATGTAAAGTAAGATATAATAAATGGCTACCACGTTTTATTTTATACTATATTATAACATTATTAATCAGGATACATACTTGAGCCTCCAGAGTCAGACAGCAGCGAGGCAGAAGAACTCCTGTTTCCAATATGCATATGCACAGAGCTGCCAGAAGGCAAGAAGAGTTAAAACAGAAGGGCCGACTCAGGAGTAAGGTATGGAGGTGATTGGCCCCTCCCATAGGACATAAAAGAGGAGCAAAGGCACATGAGCCTTTGCAGGAAGCAACTTGATTCATGCTGATCAGTTTACCTTCTGAAAATACATTTGGACTTTTTGCTCTGGGTTGCCTTGCCATGCTAATTGCCAATTAAGTCTTTGGCGCATTTTCAAAGAAGATAAAGTTAGGTACTTATCAGTCTTAACCTGAAGGACTTTGGCAGCCAACTGTAGAACCCTTTACTACTATTTGGAACTCATTCCAGGCTGTGAATGAATATAATTCATAGACTTTGAAATAAAAAGAGGGTTTTTGGACTTAATCATGTGCATTTTACTGTATCAGGAACCCTAGGTCAGAACACTATCCTTGTTCAGCTTATCCACTCCTAATAACATATTTTCTATCCTGCATAAGAACATACACACAGTCTCTACCAATACCTTGCCTAAATTAAACAAGACTGGCATCTAAATCTTCCCGATGACATGGTAAGTTTATGACACAACAAGAGATTTGTCATCACAGATGATGAGCATTTTGCTGCCTTTTGCAATGAAGAAAGTAATGCCTTCCCCCACATTCCATGGAAATGGATCCAGTTGTGCCTTGCTTCAACACTGCAACTGGAGCAGACTAGCAGAGACTCATCCGTTTCCTTCAACACTTTATTGCTGTGCTCCTGTGCTCCTACTGATGAAGTAGCCATTTCGCTCTGCCAAACAGTTGGCTTCATTCTGATTGTTCTTGGCATGGAACTCTGTTCTTATTTTGGAAGATTTATGTGACAATCCGTAATGTGTAGCAAGCCTAGAATCATAAAAGTTTGCCTCCTAGACAATTGCTCTGGTTAAAGGTTGACTTTAAGAATTCAGTATGAGGATTGTCAAAGAACCAGCCTCTCTTGTGAATTGTGAAATAAGACTTTACCCTCCCTATCAAAGGACGATTTTTTTTCTTTCATGAGGCATATTGTCTTGAGCGAAAAGAGAAAAGGCAAACTGACAAGCTCTTCTCTGCAGACCACTGCTTCACATTGACTGTGCTACTTATTACAGCTGCACAGCAGGGACTTCGCTACTGTAAGAAGCTTGACCTCACACTTGACAAACCTGCCTTGAATAATGTTAGAGAAATGTGACACAGTGGCATTATTATTCATCCTGTGCTAGGAGGACGCCTTAGGCTGATGTTTGAATTGTACCTTATGCTTTTAAATCATCTGCATTAGTCAGAGCCATACTCCACATTTCTCCACTATCTCCCTCCTTCAATACAAATTATTTTTAACTTGGTTTCCTTCATAGGACAGAAGTAAGCAGCCTAATATTCTAATATATCTCTGCAAAATGTTGATATGCAGATTTTAGTAGTGAGGAAGTATTTCTATAACTAAAGTAATATGTAATTCAAGTTTCATGCACCAGGTGACATCTATTGCCTTTTACACAAAAAAGGCAAAATTTTATTACTTAGAACAATACATGTTGAGGCCAAAGGATGGATCTATATGTCATATTTCTCCTGTAAATCGAATTATATACTTGATGAGAACAACATTTTAATTGGGAGCTGCTTGCTTTGAGGTGATTGTGATAATCAGGCATGGAACATAGAGCTCTTGGCAAGCCTCAAACCAAATGTAACATTTAGTTGATGTTAAATTAATTATGGCTTGATGCCACTAATAATATCTAAACCATGTGTTGTGAATTTAAAAAGTTTTTAGCATGTCTTCTTGCTTTTAATTGGTGTTCATAGATGTGCGCAACTAGTCTTCTGCCTATTTTATATGGTGACTGTTACAGTCCTTATACTGTCCTATTATAGATGATTCCTGTTTTTTCTTCTTGGGCAACTGGGTTTTTCATTTAAGGTAGAATCCACATGAACACACTCCACCCACTGAGTTTCCACTGTAGATAATCTACCAAGACAATAATTACAATCTCTACTCATAACCAGGTCTGAAATCATGAGCAATAATTGTAATAGATAAGTGTCTCACTCAAATCTCTTTGGAGCGTAGCCATCTTTCCACATTATAGTACAGTACAATAAACAAACAAACAAATAAATAACGTTATCAGTATATAGTCATTTATAGCTTTAATATTACACATTACGTACTTGCCATTGACTGGATAATTACCATTTATATAACATTTTGTACAAAATATCCCATAAATTTTAACTTATATTGAACTTTATTGACTTTTTAAGATACAAGAAGTTATCTGAAAAAATGTTCCAAAGTGTACTAAATTATTTAGATTACATAATTTATAAATTACATTATTTATAATTTATACATTTATTAATTAAATTTGATTTACATTCTGTTCCTAACAATATTTATGCCATTTTTATTTCTGAAGACCCCATATAAATTTTATGTATTCTCATTTTCATATCTACCCATATAATTCTAGTTACAGGCTCAGAAGGCATATTTTGTAGCACAAATTCTGAATTGTAATTTTGTTGGTTGGTTTCATTACACAAGAAGCATAAACACAATACATATAACAGGTAGGGGATAGAATGTTTGAAAATGTAAGGCAAGAAATGTTTGGGAAAAAGAATAGTTTTATGGTACTAGATTTGGGCTTCACAATGCACACTGGAAGTATTCTGAAGGCTGGTGATGTTCATGGAAAAGTCCATGAAAAAGTTCCCCTCGCACATATGTGATAGTCATTCCTAACTCTAGGGGGCAGTGCTCATCCTCGTTTCAAAACCAAAAGGCCAGATATCCAAAGATGTCTCTGTGGTCATGACTAAATGCCGAAGGCACACAGAACACTATTACCTTTCCACCAAAGGTGGTTCCTATTTTTATACTTGTATTTTTACATGCTTTCAAACTGCTAGGTTGGCAGAAACTGGGACAAGTAACAGGAGCTCACTCCATTATGCGGCGCTAGGGATTCAAACCACTAAGCTCAGCATCTTAGCCACTGAGCCACCACGTTCCTGTATAAAGTCCTGCTAGAGCAGTCCAAGTCATATGTCTGTGAATCCCTAGAAATGAAACAGTACTAAACTGAAGGCAGTTAACTGGTTGGCCCAAGGAACTAAAAACAACACAAGGAGTTACTTCAGAGTAGGTTTTTTTTTAAAAAAATTCTATTGTAAGAAATCTTGCCTTACTAAAGCATTATCTGCATAACCATAGACCTTGTGAAGATCCCAAACTATGTTGTCTATTTACTCCTTGGGAGAGAGCCCCTCCCCTGCAATTCTGGACAACATTCCACCATAGTCTTCTACACAAAGGATGGTATACTACAATAGAATGACTACCACCACTCAATCTTTTGCTACCCTACAGACAATAATCTTACTAGAAACTGTTATGAACTATGTTTAGCTCTGAGTTAGCTCCAATGCATTGGATAGAGATAGTCCATTTAAATCCACAATTTCTTATATTGGGATTTGAAGTATTCAGTAAGAGTATAGTAAATTTAAGTCCCCGTCTTGACAGGAAATGCCTAGTAGTGGTTCAAATGTCTGAGTTAATGATATTGGAAGGCAGAAAGGAATCACACAAAAAGGAGAAGGAATGTAAAGTGTCTGCTGAAAGATTTTTAAATGGAGTCTGTTAAACATCAATAACACCAAGGATGGCTTTAAAACTCCATTTATAAAGAAATGCCCTTCATATAAGTTTGGAGATAGATTAGCTGTTGACTCTTTTGTGATGTGATATTGTACGGTAGAGTAGCTCATTTAAACCATTTGAATTCAACTATCTATATGAGAAGGCGGGGCAGCTTTTTCCATTGACACATCAGCATTTTTCCTTTTCTTTTGCCTACTTCATATTGTTAAACATTCAAGGCTTGACAAAAGCCAGAAAGAACGCACACCGTGAAAAATAAAGTGGAATGACTCCAGGAATACCAAGTACAGTCCTGGCAGGAATAGGGAAGTGAATATTGAATAAATCACAATAATTCATAGGGGGAAAGGGCTTTAATTGATTTTGTGGATCACAAAGGACTGAAACACAATTGTATTTTGTACTGGAAGAAGAATTTTGTATGGTTCAGTCAGGAGTGGCATATCATTTAGCATCCCATTCATAGTCAATGAAAATTTAAACTTATCCAATCATTATATCAAAATGGGTATAGAATTACGTGCAAAAGTGCTTGTTGAACTTCTGTTTGTAACTTTCTGTTAAAATAGATAGATGATCCTAGCCATTACGGCAATTCAGTTTCAGTAAATAGCAAATGGAAGTGTTAACTGTTGTTCCAAGTTTAAAAACAGCATGTGCAGATCAGGGGTATAAAGCCAGAATTTAGGATGAGCAAAAAGACAATTATGTTCACATAGTTTTTTTCTCTGACAAGATCTGGAAAATGGGAGTTTCATTTTTTCATTGAATATCATGTGAAAAATGAGAACAGAAGAATAAATTTTTCAGGCAGGTAAATCTTTATCACGGCATAACTCATGATAAATTTCATAAAAACCAGAACAGTAGTATTCAGAATACTTCTGTTTCAATTCTCAATTCCCAATGTGGCATACAGTACATTTTTTAAAAAAGGGAAGGGGGAGGAGTTTTTATTACATCACCATGGCTACCATATTGATCATTTAAGCGAGACCATGTGTTCAATATGTTCAACATGCCCAACATGTTCAAGCAGGGAATGCATGATGAAAGAAACCACATGCCTGGAAATCTAGAAAGAGAGGCTCAACTTAATTTCCTTTGTTGGATTCTCATTTAACAGAATAGCTTGTCCTTGGAGTAAACTAGCTGATAACATTTAGGAAGTTTGTAAAGACCTGCTATTTCAAAGATCCTTCATGGGAGGGCTGAACTTGAATTCGTGAATTCATTAAAGTGAATTAATGTGGGAATGTCTCTGAGGAGAATATATTTGCACAATATGAATTTTGTTCTATTGTTTCTGGCATTGTTGTATTTTGACTTGGTAAGAGTCACTCTGACAATCTTATGCCTGAAATAGATAGAAATAAATTTCATTTATTTCTCAAGCCAAGATACTTATTAACAAATCTAACTAAAATATGATCTGCAAAAACTCAGCTAATCACTAAATGAGTAGTAGGTCATCGAGGTGGCTCAAACTCCATTCAATCAGAATTTAGTTTAGTTTAAATTCCATTTAATTAGAATTTAGTTTTCTTTTAGTTGAAGAACAGAATATTTAGTTTTGGCATAAATATTGGTTTTGTTTTTCTGTGGCATAACTCTTTGATTTGGTTTCCAGAGAAATACATTGGGTTGGGGGCTTTGTTGACAATTGGAATGAAACAGTCTAAGTTCATTTTGCCTGTAGTAATTAAAAATTCAGTTCAAATTACTATTTTGGGACTCAGATGAATCGTATACCTAATATCTAATTCAGACTATGCTATAAACTGCATGCTAAAAACAGTCCGTTATAATAAATTGCTGGGGAGTGTGGCCGCTGTACCTGTTTGAAGAATGATATTTTGAAGTTTTCAATTTCATTTTTGTGACACTTGCCAGTTGGATCAGGTTTTTCTATATCACATATGTTCCCTCAATTTTATGGACAATAAACAGTAATCCTATGAGTAACAGAGGGAAGTAAAAGCCAGAGGGGTTTAATAGATTGTGTTGTCAGTTATGAATTGTTTAGTTCTGGTGTAAAAGTGTCAGAAATCTATCTTGGTCCAATTGTTCTTTGAAATGGAATGACCATATAATAAAGGTTGCTGTTATAATTACTGCCACTTGACCAATTCTGCTTAGAGATTTACAATCATGATTTGAGAGGAACAATTGGAAAGTAATGTTGATAAGTTAAGACAGCCTCTCAAAATAAACATAAAGATGAGAAACATTGTTCTGGCAGCAGAGAAGAACCTTTTACTAGCATGGAATAAATAAAGTCTACTGTTGTATATATAAAAGTAAGACATTGTGGACATTTTTCTTTATTTCACAGCTGATTTATTGAAGTCCCTTGATATACCTCTGTTCAGGTTTTCAGCAAATGAGACAGATGTTCTGCCACTCCACACAATATGTAATGAACATTTGGTTTTGGCACTTTAATTTGCTCAAGGCAGGTGATGAAACATAAAGCAAAACTGTGATATTTATCTTGTACAATCTACATCTTTCAAGCAAAGGTCCAAAACAACCTGAATATACTGAGTCAGTACAAAACATTTTCTCTAAAATAAATTATGTTAGTAGAGTCTAGCGTACTAAGAACTATTAGACCTACTGATTTTAAATTTCTGTTTTGAACCATAATTATTCAAGGGTTTTATCTGTGCCAGCAATGTAAAGAAAAATACTGATCTATAAGATGCAAAGAATTAGGGAAGTAAGCCATTAACACAGAGAAGAAGTTAAATTGATTTGGGTGAAATGGCAGATTACAGCCTATTTGTGACAGCAAAATTTTGAGATAATTCTTTTAATATTATTCATAGGAAAGGGTGTTTATTGATTTACAATTATTTGAATCCCTCCCTTGTAACTTACTTTGAAGACCTTCAAGCTTTTTCCACACTCGGTTTCCATTTTCTATTTTTTTTTTCAAATATCAAGAAGTGCCTTTTGGCATAGTCATTTGATCTCCATTTTATAAATAAAGATGTATCATCGTTCTCTTGTTGCTGGAAGCAATAATACTGCAGCCAATTAAGGACATATATATCTGATGAAGGTAAAACTGGTAAAATATTTTTTTTCACACACCCCCCCCAAAAAATTCTATAAAAAAAAAAAGAGCCTTTAATGAATCGTTTTAGATTTTTTGGAAATAAAAGAAAGGAAAATCCTCAGTTTATTGCAAGGATTCTGCAGTATTATATAAACTTACCTGAGAATAAGGTGAGCTGAATCTAGTGCATTTACTTCTGACTATCCTTGCAGAATAACAGTTTTCTCAGCAGATGCCCTGGTTTATTTCTCAATAGACATGTAAGGAAAGGTGAATGCAACTGATATGCAGGGAAATATGCAGTTGATGTTCTTGCACATCATGTCTGAGACCATTGTAGTCAGTTGATGCCCTTACTTCTCTATTTTATCTTTACCCTCATTGCAAATATGATGTCGCTTTCCGAACATTTCCCAGAATTGTGATAGAAACATAATAAAGATAAATATATCACTAGTTGGATATATTTTCTGACCAGATAATGAAGAAAACTATCTAGGGCTCAGATACAATTACATACTGCCAATAATCTTTTCTGCCCTCCTCATCACATTCTGCACTGCCTAACTGTTTCAGACAGGAAGGCAGTGCAGACAAGTGGTGGGGAGGGCAGTATTAGCAGTTCACTCCCTTCTATCCAGTACATAGCATGTTAGCTTGAGCAGGATCCTAAAGATTGTCTAGAACACTACACATCCTCTTCACAACCTGTTGAGTCTGTTCCTTCCCATGGATTGGAAGAAACACACTCAAGCTCCACCCGTCCAAGACTGAGTGGCTGTGGCTACCGGCGCCCCAGTTCAACCAGTTGACACCATCATTGGTCATAAGGGGCGAACATCTAGCCCCCGTGGAGCGGGCATGCAACTTAAGTGTCCTCGTGGACTGTCGGCTGTCATTAGAAGACGATGTGACCATGGCCAGGGAGACATTTTATCAGGTTCGCCTTGTGCACCAGTTGCGTCCCCTATTGGACCGGGACGCCCTTCGCACGGTCACTCACGCACTTGTGACGTCTCGTCTGGACTACTGCAATGTTCTCTACATGGGGCTCCCCTTGAGATGCACTCGAAGGTTACAGCTGGTCCAGAACGCAGCCGCGCAGGCAGTTATGGGAGTCACTAGATACTCCCATGTAGCACCTCTCCTGCGTGAGCTGCACTGGCTGCCTGTGGCCTTTCAGGTGCATTTCAAGGTGTTGATTATCATCTTTAAAGCGCTCCATGACATAGGACCTAGTTATTTGCGGGATTGTATCCTGCCCCATACATCCCTCCGGCCGATTCGCTCACACAGAGAGGGACTTC
>JAPKID020004366.1:0-11721 GCA_026931265.2 Tropidonophis doriae
AGCACTGGCTCTTCTCTCAAAATCCTTAGGAGCTTGGAGTTATCCGAGGCATTTTAGATGTTTTAAAAACGCCTCTACGAGCGGCTGGCTGGGAGGCTTGAGAAAGCCTGCCAACGACGTCCGCAGCTCAACCGGAAGCGCTGTAGCTCTGTTCTGGATCAGCAAATACCACAGCATTAAGTTTTGTAGGATCTAATCTGGGTTGGTCACTGAGACTAGAGGTTTAATCTTTCGAGCTTTTGGACTCTGCTGGAGCCCATCTTCAGGGAAGTTCTCTCTAGTAGAGTGTATTAAGTTTTCTATTCTTCTCCTTTAAATCTGATGTTCCAAATAATATTCCTACTAATGCACAATATATTAATTACATGGCAACTTTTAGGACAAAATAATGCAGTTGTTGATGCAAAACCCAAATCTGTCAGTGAGTTGTGTTCCTGTTCCCTCATTATTCTATAAATTATACCTTCATGGTTGAAGTTGCCATTACGGCTGAATATTTCAGAATGGTTCCAATATGTAGGGAGAATAATTTTGAAAGAAAGGAGAGCATGGGGAACAGAAAACTCAAATCTTTCTCTTGCTGAATTTTAATGTAATTATAAGGGCTATCAGGGTTCCAAAAAACACCCCAACAAAAGAAAACTCCAAGGCTTGTGTTTCCTCAAAGTTCCACTTTATTAGAGATGTCATGTTGGTACATCTGGGAGAACCTGAATCTGAAAGCTTCCGGGATATGTATCAAAACAGGTAAAAATAGTAAGAATTAAATGAGTCAGTAGAAAATGTCTTTTCAATGTCATATTAATACAGATCTTGGTTTGAACATCCATTGGATATTCTTAAAAATATAGGAATGACTTGCCATTTCCCTCTCTAGTGAATAGCAGTTAGTTTCATTCTTCCCCTATGACTGGGGACAGGGGCAACTAAGACAGAGCAAGGACTAGATACGGAGACAGTCAATTTTCAGGTATGTATTGTAATTGACCCATCATGATTGATCTCTGAAAATGCAGATCCCAACAGCATAAATCCTAGCCTTATGGGAATGTGCTATAATGAAGGGATTCACAGTATTATCCTCCAATCTGGCAAACATTGGATTACGAATTTATATTTATGTATAATATGCAGTTATAAATGAACTTGAAAACACAAAATCTCTCTTCTCCCCTCCCCTCTTTCTCTTCCCTCTCCCTCTCTCTCTCTTTCAACTTTGTTTGTTCATATGCACCTAACCACAGCATCAGCATGTCATGCTAATATCTTTTTTTCTGGCAGGTGACCAACATTTTGCCTTTATCTCATTCCCAGTCCATGTATGAGACAGTTCTAAGTCATCTTTAGCTATACCATTACTTTTCAAGTAATGGTTTTCTTGTTATTTTGAAAACATCCCAAGGACAGCCTCTAGGCATGCAAATTATATTAGTCTATCATAACCTTGAAGAGAAACCAAGTAATAGCACTGACCGGGAACAGGGGCAACCAAGACAGAGCAAGGACTGGAAATGGAAACAATCAATTTCAGATATGTACTATTCTCCAGCTCTGACTGGATGGTGGGGAATGGAAGGATTTATATTCCTTGTAGACAGCTGGTCATTTGCATTGTTTTAGAGAGGAGTTGAGGTCATTTGGAGGTTTATCTGTCTCCTCAGAGTCACCTGTACTACTCAGCTGTCTGACCTTGGTTGTTTTCTTGCAGATGTTTCATTACCAAAACAAGGTAACATCATCAGTACTACTAACAGCAAGAAAACAACCAAGTTCAGAGAGCACCAAGGACAATTCAATTCATGCAATGCCATTACAATTGGCAAAATTCAGTGAATCAGTGATGGGTTCCTACCGTTCGGACCGATTCAGCCGAACTGGTAGTGGTTTGGCAGCCTGGGTCACTGCCTGCCACACCCCCAAACTGGTTTTCTGGGTGGTGCCATAGGTGCCGCCATCTTGTTTTTTGCTTCTTCCCAAGTGCAGAACAATTTTTATTGCACTGTGCATGCGCGCACAGCGGGCATCAAATGCGCCTACAGTGCACCCACGAGTGAACTGGCAGTAGTGACTGCCAGAACCCACCCCTGATGGGGGGGGGGGAGCACATGATTGCTGCAGTTTCTAAAAAACATACAGGCTTCTAATTCTATACTACATACTTACTTGCAAGCGCAACAGATTAGGATAAATAAGACATTAGAGTGTATTTAACTTTATTTCATGTTGGGGATTTGCAAGAATGATGACAAATTCTACCTCTAAACAAAAGTCTGCTGCCTGGAGAGTTAGGATGTTCCAGGAGCAAGCCTGGAATTGCTTTACCACTTGGTTTTTGCTGATTGAAAAACTTCTCTTGTAGGCTAATCAATGTGCTTACAAAGACATGTGCCTAAAAAGAATCCACCATGCTGTTACCTAGAGAATAAAAATAAGAAGTTAAAAATGAAGTCCAGAAAAACAACAACCCTGCTTGAATAATTTGGAAGAACAGTGGGTTCTTGTATTGTTTTTGTCCCCTAGAATTGTTTCTGTTGCCTGGAAAATATATTTGCTAGAACAGT
Source organism: Tropidonophis doriae (assembly GCA_026931265.2). Classification (NCBI taxonomy): domain Eukaryota; kingdom Metazoa; phylum Chordata; class Lepidosauria; order Squamata; family Natricidae; genus Tropidonophis; species Tropidonophis doriae. The sequence continues at coordinate 2,562 of JAPKID020004366.1, forward strand.
TTTAAAAGAAGATCCTTTGATGATTTTCGGGAATGAGGTAATCCACAACACCAAGAAAACCAAATCAGGCCTGTAACAAATGAACAAAGTGTTTCTTGATTTGAGGAATGATCAAAATATGCAGGCAGTCAAAGGTTGTAGCTGAGTGTTTTTAAATTTCTGATAGGTACAGCATGCTATTTAAAACAAGATGTATCTCATAGGCATTCAAAAGCACCTAAAATTTGTAGCAATAACAACAGTGCCAGCTTAATCCTGAATTATTTTTATGCACATACCTTTAGATTAGACCTCAAGCAGAGGGGCAGAGGATTAATTTATTTCCAGAGTTTGAATAATTCTACTAGGTCACGATGCTATAAGGAGCTAATGCATCAAATGCTGCTATACTCAAGGCATATGGATTATTAATTTATAGAATGGATAGGAGATCACTAGAAGTCTTAATATTTTACCTAAATATTGAATGCTCTCAGTCACTTTTTATATTACTTACTATAATGCAATGTTCGAATTATTTGAATTTTTCAACCAATCACTTTTTCCTACCATGTGCCAATCCTATAAGATAGATCAGACTAATACACCAATACCATATATTGTAGGTTAGGACTTAGAGCGGTGTGGGGGCCTGGTGGTGAAGATGCTCATCTCCCACTCCCACATTTCCTGACAGTTAGAACAATTAATCAGTGGAACAGAAGTTGCCTCCAGAAGTTGTGAATGCCCAAACACTGCAAGTCTTTAAGAAGATGTTGGATAGCCATTTGTCTGAAATGGTATAGGGTTTCCTGCCTAGGCAGGGAGTTGAACTAGATGACCTCCACGGTCCCTTCCAACTCTGCTATTGTAAGAATGGCATCTGGCTAGTAAACGGTCAGCTCCATTCAGTCTCCCTGACTACTCCAAATTAAGGAATTACAGGGTCATAAAAAGGGAGTTTTATATAGGCTGGGACTACTTTTATTGCAAGGTCTATAGTAACAGAATCTTGCAAATCTGAATGTGCTTTCCTCTGTCCTCCCTTCATCTTTGTGTGAGACTTTTTTCAAATCATTTTCTTGGCTCAGGCTCAAATCCCACTTATCTGATGATTGCCTTGGTAGTGGCTGTGACTTCCATCCTTCAAAAGGCCATTCCCTGTGCCCACTAGAACCTGGCACTTTTTGTGTCTGGATGCACATTTTAATAGAGTGAGAGTACTTGTTACCCTGTGACTTGTCTTGGCAGCACCTCTAAATGCCTTTCCATTGTCATTTTCTGAATCCCTTTTCATTGCCCTTTCCACTATAGACTGTAGGCTGGGCTTTCCCACAATTTCCCATTTAGGTACAGTACTAATCAGATCTGGAAGCTTTGGAGTGGAGGAGAATTGACAGCTCGCAGTACTAGCCAGAGACATGTGGTTTTTTGCATCAGGCCTTAAAGCTTCTGAATCAATTGGTTTTCAATGATCTCCAGATGCAATTACTGTACTGAGTCACAATGTCACAGCAAATATACTCTGCAGAATACACAGCGTTCCATGATTCATTGGGTGGCGTTCTAGATTAGGGAGTGTGGATGAAGATTGCTGAAGTTCTAGAAGCCCTCATGTGACCTTTCATGGTTTGAAAATAGTGGGATAATTAAGTAATTTAATTATTGGTCTGGTCCAGGTCAGGTTACCTTCCAGTGATTCAACAGAATTGAAATAAAATGGCTGTTTTGAAAGTGGAGGTTCAGGTTGCTAAAATTTCAGCATATAGGAACAGTTGTCTCATATTGAGAATCATTATTTACAAGAACAGGAAAATATTAAAGTAATCCCATATCTGTTAGGTCACCTCTCCTGGTTCTCAAACACAGAGAATTCTGTACCATGGATGGTTCATTTTTTAACATTTTGCTTTATAATAAACCATCTGGTAACTTTGGCCAGAGGTTAAAACTCCAATTAAAATAGTAATTAGTATTGCTTCTGCTACTGATCTCCTTTCTAAATCTCTTTCGGCTTTGCTGAAATCTTTAGAGGCGGTGTAAAAAGAGTGAATGGCTATACTAGGCTTGCGAAAGGTCTCCATTATGTTAAATTTTGAGTGGAAATGTAGATTTTCTTTTGATTCCCTGAAGAAGGATTCCTCTCCCTACTGTTCTCCCATCCCCAGGTTAACCGTTTAACTAACTTTGAAAGGTGAGCAGATCAAAACAGTCAGTTCTGAAGTTGCTAGACAACAATGCACCGTATACAGATGGAAAATTCATTATTCCTCTAAAAACAAATAAAAATGAACAAGCCAAAGGCTTGTTTAATGGTCTTTGGGGCTGAGCTGCATTGAACATCAGGAGCTATTTACGTATCTCAGCCCTGCTGTTTATTCTGCTCTGTATTGCGCTTTGCCAGCTCTAGGCTGTGGGCTGGTTTAATTCTCATGCAGCTCACAGCTGCTTTAACTCAGCTGTACTAACAGTGAGCACTGCATGCCAATATTTCTCTCCCACTTTTCAAGCAGGGGACTATGGAGAGATAATTCTTGAAGAAGTTTATTCTAGAAAATCATGTATTATGTATTATATAATTCTTATGTGTTGTATAACAATACACGATTGTCATGTGCTACAGTTGTGGGAGAACTTCACAATAATTAGGCAGCCTGTATCAAAATAGCTGATTATAGTAATAAAGAAATAAGCCAGCCAAAATCATTGATGAGATGGGCAGCTGCAGAAAGTAAATGAATAAATGAGTGAATGAATGAATGAATGAATGAATCAATCAATCAATCAATCAATCAATCAATCAATCAATCAATGTCCATTCATTGGATCATTGGAGCATTAAGGTATATAAGCAAAACGCTAGATTTGTCATTTTATAAACTCGTGTTTCTAAAATAAAATCACAAACTCCTTGTTTTATTGATCCCTTCATAAAGTTTCAGACTCCAAACAATTATTATAAGAACATAATTTAATATATGCTTCTTTAACTAATAGTACTGCAAATAATAGTTAACAATTGAATAAAGCCATCCATCTTTGGGAGCTGATAACAACTACCTGGGGAATTGGGAGCTAATCATCCTGCAGGAAAACTTGCAAGTAAAGATAAGGCACTCAGAAAGTAAATTATATTCACTTTTTCATACTTAGTTTAGTTTAGTTTAGTTTTATTCGATTTCTATCCCGCCCCATCTCCACAAGGGACTCGGGGCGGCGCACAAGGGAGATAATACTTACAGGATAATAATCATTGTGGACACCAAGCAGCCACTCATCCCTGAAAATATATGGAGATACAAATGAGGGGTTGTTGATATTTCCTGAGCTTGCTTGTTTTCTTGCAGACATTTCATTGCCCAGCACTGATGATGTTACCTAGTTTGGGTAATGAGACATCTGCAAGAAAATAAGCAAGCTCAGGGAATATCAAGAACCCCTCATTTCAACCCTGAGCTACAGATATTCTCCTTTATGGGATGAAATTCCTAGTGATCCCATCTGTTTAGTAATGGCATGATAGTGTAATCCTGATTTATTTTACTGGGTTTTTTTCTGATTTTTTTTTCTCAAGGTTCTTTTTTTCTTGATAACAATCAATAAACAAAGCAGATTTTTGATTCTTAAGCAGCTTTATCATTTAGAAGTGTCAGACTACAACGCCTATCATCCCCTATGGCCTGGAATGATGGGTGTTATGGGAAAGCACCATTTAGGGGAGGACTTCTTAAACAGTGTCTCTGAGATCCCATGCTATCATTTTGGTTCATACACAACATTAAAATATTATATAATCCAAGTTGCTGTACACCTTTTTCACCACAGTTTTTAATTATGAGTTTTCATTGTATTAATTTTGTGATATTTTCTATTTAGTACTGTAAATTTCTCTTGGAAGGAAAAATTCCCTTAGAATTGAACCAAAAGGCAGGGTAGAAATTCAATAACAAACCAAAGAAAAAAATACAGATAAAACAACAACAACAAAAACCCTGTCCTCAGTAACAACCCATAATAGCTTTCATAAGTGCAGCATCCAGGATGATAAGCTATCATTAGAACAGATGCTTTCTGATAAGTTCTACCCCTGACATACATTTTGCTCCTGTCAAGGAAACTGGGGATTTTATCTTTTTCTTTTTTGTTTGTTTTAATTGTTCTGCTGTCCTTCAACTATTTTCCCTGCACAGCTCACACCATTGTTTTGGGGTTTTTGGCGGGTGGGGGGTGTTTTTCCTTTTGTATTGTGCAGTAGTATTTGGTAGGTACAGACGTCAGCTTTTATAGGGATGGATTGAATGCCATGTTCTATCTCTTGGCCTTTTAATCTGTAGGCAGAGCTCATTGCAACTGTCCTTTCTGACTTTTTAAGGCTTTACTATGTTGCTTCTGTACCTCAGCTTTTTCCTCCAAAGCAATATTCTTCGAGTAACTCTATTCTTTAGAGTTCTTACGTACACCTTATTCTCTGTGGTGTTCAGTTTAGCCCTCCCAGTCTTATCTTCACCGGAGAGATGCTATTCTCTTCCATGAGGTCAGCACACTTACTATAAACCTCATTTGGTTTTCACTTTGTGTTGCAGGCTCTTCAAATTGCTTCTCTCTCAATGAAGCAGCATCCTTTTTGCTCCCTCCCCTTCATCCATGTCTCTTTTGAAATTGATCAAGCTTTGGCCAAACCCCTGTACAATGACCTTCTTCTATGATAGTTTGTCTGGATTTGTCTGGATGGCTGGATTGTCATTCCTGAACTCTGGGAAGCATCTCAAGTTGATCTTAGAAGCTTGATGGAAGAAAGGTGTCTCTATGTATAGGACCATCTGTAGAGTGTGATTAAAAAACACCTCAAGATGGTGACCATGACAGTACAATCAAAACTCCACCTGTTTTTTATGCAGGTTGTGGGTGCAATACATATTAAAAATGGGCAGAACTTTGATTCCATCTTTGTAGCTGCCCTCTTGACTTTTTGACCACACACTGTCATCACTCAAAGGTGCTTTTTCAGGAGGCAACTACTCGAAAACAAGCTTTCTTGTTTTTTCTTTGAAGATGTTTTGCTTTTCATCCAAGAAGCTTCTTCAGCTCTGACAGGATAGTGGGGAATGGAATCCTGTCAGAGCTGAACAAGCTTCTTGGGTGAGAAGCAAAATGTCTTCAAAAGAAAAAAGAAGGAAGTCCAGTTGTCTCCTGAAAAAGCACCTTTGGAGCAATCATGACCTGGATGACTGAGAATCTCTGTAGACATTCCTGTCTTAACCTTTGAGTGACAACTTGAGAGTTACACTTCACACACACACGAGTACATAAAGGCGGGATCAGGACAAACAAGTGGGAATTAGAACCGACATTATTTTGAATTTAATTTAATGTATGTTTAAAATTATATCAATAAATAAATGTAATCTATGTGGCTTTCGTCATAGGCCATAGAGCTGAGGAAGGTCACGGAAACAGTTTTACCTCAAGAGTTTCAAGGCCTTCATTGCAAGGCCCACTTACTGGCTTCTGGAATTTCTTCTTTCACTCTTGTGCCCAAATTCTGCTAATGTAAAATAATAAAAGGGGCCATATAGATGTTCTCCTTGTGTCACATTAAACATTACATGCAGTAGTTTCTGGAGGAACAAGAAGTCCCTCAGAGATCTCACATTGTCACCACTACATTCTACTTTATTAACTGGCATCATTTCATATTCTTTAAAAGACTGTAGTTTTAAAACATCAGAAAGAAGACAGATAATGTGGTTATTTTAATAGTATAACTCTACTTCAACTTTAAAAAGGGGTGGAGGTTTTTTTTATTTTTCTTTTAAAAGATAACTTCTCTCTGGGAGAGAAATAATCTATCAGAGGCTCAATATCAGAAGTAGATGGGAGTGAAGTGTATGGTGCTTAATATTAATTTCCTCTGTCTGCTCTTGTTTATTTTTGCTGGACCTGTTCACATTTCAGCATGTCTCACAAAAGTTCTCCACGGCAGCAGCATTCAGTGTCAGCCAAACTTATTTCTTTATTTTCTGTCTCAAAGCTGGATTGCAAACATTGTGACAGCTTTAAATGGCAATTTAAAATTTATATTCCATTCTATGACACCAACTGCACTGATTGAGGTCAGTGGTTTCGTCACTAGAAATTTTGATACAATATAGAACCTATAACCAAAACAATAATCGAGATGTATTGAATTCGAAATCACAGAAAATAACAAGTGAGAATATTTTATTAATTATTTGTAAGACAAAATAGAAAAAAGAAAAAAAAACCTGAAAATTAAGAAGAAAAACAGGAAAAGCAAAAAAAATGTGAGATTTACAAACATTACACAATGAAATAAAAATGTGAAAATAGCATTAATCTAGTTCTAAATATTAAAGTATTTAATTTAATTAAAATTTTTGGATGGTTACTGAGATCAAGACAATATGCAATAATTAATAGCCATAGGCAGCATAGTATAAATTATAAATCAGTGTGAGAGACTATAATTATTTTTGCTTAATGTAAAAATTCTATGCTTTTTAGCAAATCAAAGAAATTTAACACAATGCGCTAGAAGAAAATCTAAGCTTCAGATATAATACATATGTAGAATTGTCATCCAAGAATGGCTTCCATGTTGAACTGAATTTTATACCTGATTTGTTTTCAATTACAATATTTTTGACATTGATGTATATTCCAACAAATTAATTTGCCCTTCTTCTACTGAGAGAAGTATATATTATAATAAGAAACACAGTCCTAGCAGCTGTTACAATATTCAAAGCCAGTTTGTTATACTTTATGGGAATATGAGATTTGATAATATTTAATAGAAAAATGTCATCAAAATTGTTTAATTATATTATAAAAGGTTTTCCAGAATTGTTGGGTTTTAAAGCATTTCCATGGAGAAAAAATGATCCAACCTGTCTACTATCTTTCCAACAATTTCTAAAAAATGGATTATCTACTTTAACTATCGGTACTAAAGTACTATACCATAATAAAACATGGCATTACAGTGCTTTGCTTATTGCCAGAGGTTTGTTCTGGTGATCTTTAAGATTAATTTTAAATAACTTGACAGTTTTCAATAGGATGCTAAACTGCAAGGCTCTGGGCATTCACCCCAATACAAGCAAACTCTACAGGAAACAGAATACATAAAAGTGTCAACTTGAATGGACCAGGCTGAGAATCAATGCAACTTTGACATTGTCTCTTTCCTTGCTCCATTCTGCATTGGAAAAACATGTTCCATTTTTGCCCCAAAGCTCTAGAGAATTGGTATGCTTTCCTATGGCAATGACACCTTTGCTTTCAGGTTTGGCATGCCTCCTCAAATTTCAGAACTGTTTTATTGTTCTAGGCCCCATGCTCATTTGTGATCAAAAGAAAAAGAGGAAAATTCTCATTGAGAAAGATTACAAAAAAAAAAGAAGTTTGATCCAATGTTGCTGTCTACTCTTTGGCTATTTCCATACTTACCATCATGACAAAATAAGAATATCTCATATATAAATCAGAATGATTTAGAATACTTCTTGGCATGGATTATTTCATTATTATTTATCCCCCTGCCCCTTTCTGCTCTAGCATACATATTGTGTCTCAAGTCCTAAAGGGAAAAATCCAACTGAGTGAAGAAGCATTACTGAGACTAAGGCAGTGTTAGCTATGGTGGCAGCAGAATTCCCCTGAGGCCAAACCAAGAAATACATCTAAAATAATAAGATAATGAGATAATGAATACTGCCGTTCATAAATAAAACTTTCATTCATTATGAAGGACAGATTGTGCTGCACTAAAAACTGAAAATCTACTTCTACATTTGGTTTTCCTATTACTACTTTGTATGAATTGGTCCACTTGGGGAGAGGTAATGGTTAAAAAAATTGTGCTACCTTTTTCTTTATGTCGCTTTAGACCACAATCTTCTCTCATTGAAAAGTTACAGGCACACAGTAGGTTTCGCCAAAATCACACACATTTATTTTTTTTCAAGGCTTTATTAAACCCCCTGCAGTCGGCAGAATATGGAGAACTCAGCACGGTCTCACAATATTTTGGCTGGGATGTTTATTTAGCAAGAGAGCACCGATGACGTTTTAATAATACTGACTTTGCTGTGTTCAGAAAAGCTTTTCTCTGGAGTGATATACAATTTTGGAAAACAAATCCTCTTCCTTATTAGCAAAGCCCTGCTCTGGAATGTTACACAATATTTGAAAACAAAATTCTGGTCTGCATCAGAACAGGTCTGTTCTGGCAAAATAAGTAGCTTGTAAAGGGTGAAGGAAGCAGGAACACTACCTAGAGTCAAAGAAATCTCAGACCACAATGTGGGTTTTGGCAGGTTGTGGCCAGCACCACTATCATGCTGCTAGTTGCTGGCCACTTTCATGATAATGGACAATGGCCTTTGGCCACTTGTTTACACATTAATATAAACTGAGGGAGGGGAAAGCACATCCAGAATTGCAAGATCTTGTTGCTAAGGCTGTTACAGCAAAAGTAGCCATAGGATGTAGATTTATATATCGCTTCATAGTGCATTACAAACCCTTGCTAAGCGGTTTACCAATTCAGCATATTGCCCCCAAGAATCTGGATCCTCATTTTACTCAGGTTTACCTCAGAAGGACAGAAGGCTGAGTCAATCTTGAGCCCTGTCGGGATCGAACTTCAGGCTGTGGGCAGAGTTTGCCTGCAATATTGCATTCTAACCACTGTGCCACCAGTGATAGTTATAACTATCAATATTTAGAACACAATAGCACTGTAATTTATGTACTTTAAAAATATTTATTTATTTTAATTTTGTCTTCAAAGCACATACTCCTTCCTCCTCCTAGTTTCCCCACAACAACAAACCTATGAGGTAAGTTGGACTGAGAGGGAGAGTGACTGGATAACTAGCTGGCTTTCAGGGCTAAGGCAGAATTAGAACTCATAATCTCATGGCTTTTAGTATCTTAACCGCTAGACCAATCTTCCTTTTGCTTTCTTAGTAAAATTAAGTTTTACTAATAGATGTAGCAATATGACAGAAGACTAGCTGAAAAGAAACTGGAAAAGACTGGAAAATATAAGAACTTAACTGAAATACAGAGATTGTTGAGCGCGCGCTGAAGATGGCGGCACGCCTTTGATGTTGCTGCGGACCGCGGGGGCCTTTTCAGCCAATATGGTCAC